>MU228371.1:1831591-1877085 GCA_018584345.1 Thuja plicata | reverse complement strand
TGCACACACACACACACACACACACACACACACACACACACACACACACACACACACACACACACACACACACACACACAATGATTAAATATTTTCTATCATGGATCCTTTGACTGATCCCACTTTCATTGGTCCTTTTAATGATCTCTCACATTTATTCCTTTCACTTGCCACTTTTTGGATCCTTAGACTTATCCTCTTTGATGGGTTGACTAGAAACTACTTATCTTTCTATACTTTCAATGTCATCTTTTGCAGTGCCTTTTCCTTTGAATATCCATGGTAAGGCAAATCCTTACTAGGCTAGTTGCCGTGCCCTCTTTCTCTCTCATTCTTTCTCTACTAGGTGATACCCCTCTTATTTTTGTTTTGGATTTGATGAAGAATTATGTCACTTTGGGGCTTGATGCTTCTTTGTCTCCTTGACTTTGATAAGACCTTTCATATGCATTAACCTACTTTACCTTGAGCATGAGTTTGTCTCATACTCCCGAGATAAATTGGGGCTAAATGTACCATCCTACAAAGTTAGCACCCATTATTGGTGCCTCTAATTAGGAACTATAACCCCTCTTTTGTGATTTCGAGGTGTTTTTTCCCATTTTACTTCAGCAACTTGTAATTCAAATTGGGGCCTCTATTCATCATCTCAATATTCCTAGAAAAATTTGGGACAAAATCCTAGGATGAAAAATACACATTGTGTCCCTTTGTGCATAACATTTCAAAGGTTTGCACCTAGGCATTTTGTCCCATATTGGGCCAAAATCCCGATATGGGGTTTTCTATCAATTCTTCTTATGTGGTCGACCTAGCTTAGTTTAAGATCTCAAAATGAGGGAAAAATTATATAAACCCTATATCTCTCCTCATTTTTGATATCATTACCATACTCAAGCTATCAAGTGCAAGGATTCATTTTCAGATTTTCAAGAGCATTCAAAGCAACTTCTTGTGATGGATAGAGTTCTTGGGGGTATTGACATTGAGAACATCATACATCACTTATTCCTTCACTTGTACATGATTTGGACATCTACTTTTTGGAGAGGAGTTTTAGCCCACTAGATTTTCCACTTTTCACTATTTGCAAGACATTTAGGTGCATTATTGATTGTGTATGGGTGCCTACCATGACCAAGTAAATAGGACTCATATTGCATTCTTCATATTAGTCTTTCATTATAATTTTCTTCTCCATAAGTTACACTTAAGTTGAGTTGTTGGAGTAAATTAGGTTTTACCTATTTATATTTTCTTACGTTTACTAAGGAAAATAATAATTAATATCTACTCTTGCATCTTGCCTATATTAGCAAGATTATTGTACAATGTATTAAATAAATTTATTAATTATCAATTAAATCATGATTCAATATCTCTCTCTATGAAAAAAATTTCTCAATGATTCTCTAATGGTTGTTTATCTTTGGTGGTTTGATTCTTGAATTCTACAACTTCATGATGACCTCTTCTACATTCGACATAATTGTAGAAATGATGATTGAAATTATAATATTTGAGTGTTGATAACATAATCATGTCAATTGAAAGTTGTATTACTATCATTCATACATGAGGAATGTGTCTAAGTATTCACCATGAGATTAATTCCTTAAACCTCTCATGAAACCATTAAATAGTCTTGCAAATAGCTTTGAAGATGTGTTTAGATATCAATACTCAAAATCAAGCAAATTAATTTTTTATAGAGTTCCAATTTTAACTTCAATTAAAAAAATTCAAATATATCTCTTACTATATTTTGTACATTTACTATATTCTACATCTGAGAAGTTAAGATAGACTTCTAAACATTTAAAGTAATAAATTAAATCCCAAAATGATAAAAAAAAAAAAATCATTTAGTTTTTCCACTAATCATTCCAATGTAGAGTAGATATACCCTAGCACTATCCAAATTTTAGAATAATTATAGGCTAGCATTTATACTACACAACCCAATCGACTTATCTTATAGTGATGGGACGCTTGCAGCTCCCTCCAATGGGGTATCTTACTCATTGTCCTTTAATCTTCCTTTCTTTTGATATTAAACCTTGTTGGAGTTTACTATGACCCTAAAATTTCTTGGAACAATTTATCTTTTTGATGCCTATGACCGCCTTGATGACATGTTGAATGAAACACATCAACTTAGTTGGAACAAATTTTCCCTTCTTGAAATAGAATTATTGACATTGTTTTACATTGATAGATCTTGGTATACTTATATGACCTCAAGATCCATTGTAAAATTTATGCTTAGGGATCCTATCAGTATGTTCATGACATGATCATGTAAAATTAGTAAATCATTTATATATGAAAATAGGATCTCAATCTCATCTACCTAGATCTAACCAAAATAAGAAAGGAAATTAACAGATAAATATTCTCTTCTAAATATACATGACAAGCTTCTAAGAACCTCCTTGAAATAATAAAAAAACAATTGGATAGAAGACAACTTAAGATATCTAGTACACAAGAATGATGTAATCTTCCAAGAAAAATCAAGCAACATATTTCCTACTTGTGAAAGATATTTCATGAAGATTTCAATCCTTAAATATATATACAAATCAACTCAAAATATATGTTACTCATGAAACACTTTTTACATTTTCAAATCTAAAAATAGACCACCAATAAAAATATAACTCATATGAACTATAGTAATATACAATTTAGAGAATCAAAATCCAAGCTAAAAATATTGAGAAAAAAAAGATATTATATTAGATTGAAGAGACTAAGTAGTACTATATTCTATTGGAATTTTCCATATGTTTTCAACTTTATTTTCTAGTGCTTTAAAATAGCAAGCAATTGGATAAATAGATTCCTACCTTAAGAAGCATAATATTTTTTCTTATTAAATCTTGTATACTTGATTAGTTACCAACACAAATAAGTTAATTCAAAATTGGTTTCCCAAGTAAAGTCAAATACAAAATCTTTTAATAGTAGGATTATATTTATTAAATTTTCTATAACTACTACTTTCAAAATGAATGTTTAGTTCAATATAATGCAGAAGAAGATATCTCTTTAGATTTACTTTTCTTTCATTTTCCAACTACTTTTATTGTCATACAAACTATTCAAATCATATTTTTTTCTAGAATTCATTATGAAGCTCCTTTTGTCATTGTCCAAGATTGTATTTAAGAATAAAGACATGCTTGGATTTAAAGAGATGAGGATTGGCCTAAAATCTAATATTGAAGATGACTATCAACTTATAGAAAAATGGGTGACAAATATTAATTAAATTTGACTTATGCATATTTAAATCTTATTTAATATATAATGATACAAAAATGATTATTTCAATGATTTGAATTGGCCACTTCTCTTTAATTTAGTCAAACAAACCAAATTTCTCTAGCTTATAAATTATTCTCTCTATTTTTAGGTTGTTTGGTATCTTAGTTCATATTCATGTTATACATATACAAATTGCTCAAACAAACAACATGGAAGAGATAATTCTCATGCAACATAGATATTCAAATACAAAATAGAATTGTTCAAAATAATTTAAGACATTTCAAGAAAATACAATTGGCAGATGTAAAGTCAAAATATTGAACATGTTTTCAATACCTCTGCCAAAATGACAATAATACAGCAAGGGTCAAATGACAATAATAGAACAAGGGTTTGAAAAGTTAAAGAAGAAACTATTATTAAATGATGAAGATTGCAATTTTCTATAGAAATAAAGAATCCATTTTATATAATGGAGACTAAAAAGAGAGTCATAACCAAAGGGTAGATGAGCTAAAGTTTTCAGGAATATCTCTTGGTGTTTCAAGAGTGATAACAGGCAGCTAAATATGCTTTATAGGAAGCCAATAGACAATTTTGGAAATTTTTCATTTCTATGCTCCTAGCATACAAGGAGGCTTTAAATATTTCACTTATCCAAATGATTTTTTAAAGCTATCAATGATAGCTATAATAAGATATCACATTTTGACAAAGAAAATGAATCGAATCGAAGGTGTTAGAAAGGAGAAAGGTTGAAGATAAGTGTTTTGAAGTAGAATGAAAAATCAATTACAATTTTTAGAACTATCGACAACATGAAAACAAGTTTTCAGAATGTTAGATGGTGTTTCCTTAGTAGAATGCCTCAAAGAAATGTGGCTTCAAAAAGATTACTTCGCATTTACAAAGAAAATCATTAGAAAATTACAGTAGGTATTCAAGAAATATTTTGAAAACCAACATATTCCTCGACAACAAGAAGTTGAACGCGTGCTGCCATTTAGGAATAATGAAGCTTTTTCCACCGCATTGAAATTTGTTTGATAGAGAATAGATGCATTATCCAAAATACACACATGTAGCATATGAAACGAATCATATCCAAGAATGCTTGTACACTTATCAAATACCACTACCACTTGCAAAAGATGCTTTACTGAAAAGGGTATACATAGATTCTCACAATGTGGATTCTATAGAACAACCTATTGTGTTGCGCAATTTGACTCAAGTTGAAGAAATGCTTATTGCTAGTCAACCCAATATTGCAAGTAACCCACCCTAATGGAGGCCAGTACAAGTACAATGGCCATACAATTAGCTTCCCACAGGATATAAATAATACTGCAAGAGTGCTTCCACATAGAATAGGAGACTTAGATGTGCTTATAGTTAGAAGATTGCATACACAAGGACAATGTTATGAATGTTATGTAAGAAGAATTCATGTTAGAGATGCCTTAGAATATAAAATCAAGTATGATCCATACTATAGAGATGTTATCATAGATGTTGAACACCTAACACAAATCCCTGAAGTAAGAACAGATGTCTCAAGCATGCTCCATACCATTAATAATATTAAAGAAAAGGTGGTGCCAAATATTGAAGAGGATAGTGATGGTGAACAATTTGAAATGGCCACCCTGGATACATCATCATTTGTTGCTAAATTGCCAAACAAAAATTGTGAATTAGAGATAATAAAGAGGACACTAGAGCTTGAAGACAACAAAAACAACTTCCTTGAATGACCTTAAATTGGATCATCTCCAATAAATAAATATAATACTGAGGGGTTATTTGATATGGCATTTCCTACGCTCTTTCAAAATAGAGTTTCACTACCAATGCAATCACGAATGAGAGAAGTGCAAATGCGTGAGTATGCACTACACCTGATGAGGTTTTGTGACCAAAGATTTGGACAAAATCCAAGATTTCAATATTTTATCTACAATATAATGATGTGCCATCGTAACCAGGGAATTGCATCAGTTTTCATTTAAAAAAATGCAGAAGAAAACATACAAACCACTATAGAAAACCTACGTGCACATCTTAAGGATCTTCATGATTCACAATTAGGTCAGGAAATTATGCACTTTGGGTCTACCATGAGAGGAACAAGGCCATATTGGAACAAGTGTCATGTCAAACTATTGACCATGATCAACCAGTTAGGGTCTCCTACTTTATTTTTTACATTAAGTGCGGAAGACACAAAGTGGTCGTACCTACAAAAGGTACTATCAAATAACAATGGATTTACACCACAAACAAATAGACAAGGCTTAGAAAATGTGATTAATAACCCTCATGCCACCTCATTATACTTGCATCAACGCTTCTCAATTTTTTGAGAAGAGGTCATTGAAAAGCTTCTTGGTGCCAAAGATTATTGGCACTGGTACGAGTGGCAACACAGAGGAACAACCCATGTGCATGGATTCATTTGGTTTGAAAATGCACCTGACATGGACAAGCTTGATTGGGATAATAGTGTGTAAGTTGAAAAGGCAAGAAATTTTTTTGATATGTATGTCAATGCATGGAAACCCCGTGATCTATCGTAGGGTAGAAATCTAATACATCGATCTCTTCTTGATGATCTGTGCTTGCTAAACATAGCTCATATATTTTTTGTTGACCCCTTGGATGACTATGAAGCCATAATCAATTGCGTTGAAAGACACACAAAATGTAGAGAGGGTGCTTGCTTGCACAAGAAGTGGGGTAAACTAGAGTGTCACTTCAAAGCTCCATGGAAGAATCAAAGTGTCTCTACTTTATCAATTGATATCACAGGCACAAAGAAATATGAACCTGCACAAAATGATGATAGGTTAAACATACACAACCCTGAAATGATCCTAATATGGAGAGCCAATATACATTTCTAGCCTGTTGTCTCGCGAGCTCATGTTCTAAAATACATTGCAAAATATGCAGCAAAAGCAGAGAGAAAATGTGAAAGTTTTTTATTAAGTAAAATAGGTTTTACAGGGTTCTTGAAACCTAAAATAGATTTTAAAATCAAACAGTAATCCTAGACAAAATGAAATGGAGTCTTAAAATGGAATAGGCCAACAGAGGGCCAAAGCAAAAACAAACTAAGCTTCTATAAAGAAAAAAACACAAGAACAATCAAGATATGTCCACCATCAGGTTGGCCGCCTTGGCCTTGAGTATCTCCATATTTGCAGTAGAATTATTGATCTTCTGGAGATCATTCGACATATCGTTATCCTTTTTCTTCTTTGCAATGGCCCTAGTCTTCTTGTCGGGACCTTGTTCTATCTTCTGCTCTTTTTCTACACTCGTATTGGCCACTTCAGTCCCATCTAGTTTTTCTTCCAATTTCTCGATGATAGCCTTGGTGTGTTCATTGGAAGCTTTGAGGGTATTAAAACTCTGTTCAACAATGTTTTTTAGGGTAGCCTCAACCCTAATCATTTTGTCCTCCATTTTTCTAACTTTGGTACTTAGATTCATCTAATCAACATCAGTGCTATCAACATTGGCTTTGTCTGTACCTTTAAATCTATTTTTGAGATCCTCCACTTCATGGAATAACCATATAATTGTCTTGTAGCTATCCAACATGCTATTCCTAGTGTTATTGAGCAGATCCAGCTCAAATTCCCTGGAGTTGTCATTGAACACCACCATAGCCAGGTCGATTAGCTCCTCCATCTTAATTTGACCATCCTCACCTTAGATGACCTTGGGATTAATTACTTCCCCGGTAATCCCAATTTTGGCAGTTTTGACATTGAAGTTACGCCAAACCATTTTCCTCCACTGTTCAAACATATCAGTAGTAATCACTATCCTGTCCTTTTTCATTCCTTGTTTTATGGGGTTTTGAGAACTGGGGAGAGGGAATAGCCTGGTTAGTATCATATTGCTTGTCTTGGATCTTTTCCTTCACCTTGTGGTAAGAATCATGGGAATTTCTACAATTTTGATCCTCATGATTCTTCCAACTAGCACTCTCATCCCTATTCTTGCCCTTTTTGTTTTGGTATTTCATAATTGAAGTCTGCCTTCTCTTTCTTCCTTTTCCACTAGAAATTTCTTTCTTACCTTCTGTGTTCATCCCTTCCTCATTTTCATTATACTCCTCTGAGGATATAACCATGGTGGTCTTCTTTTTAGATGGGGTAACCATTTTTTTATTTTTAATGGTATGCGGACTAGAAATACGCTTCTTAGAGGAGGAACCCATATTTTTAGTTTTAGTATGATACTCATCTTGATCCTCAAAGTGTAGACCTTCAGTATCTTCAATCTCCAAAGGAATGTAGTCAGAGCCAGAAGCCTCCATGTCTACTTTCTGAGCAACCTCCTTCCCTAGAATTTGGGCTTTAAAAAACTCATAAATAAGAAGTAAAATCCCTTCATGCAAAGCAGGATTTGCAACAGCCTTATCCCTAAGCCCATTAATATTTTTATTTATAGATGCATATAAGTAAAAGGGTATAGAAACCTACATACCATGTCAAAAATGATTCATGAGAAAAAATTGGTAGGTTATGATCCTATCAAACCTGGTGTCCAGCGTGATATAAGAGATGATGGATCTCAGGAAAAATCTCCACAATATTTTAAACCCTTCAGGAAGATAGTATGTCCCAGCTTTGATAAGTTTTTTCTTCTCTTCGTCATTCCTCATGAATTTGCTTATCGAAGAGTCCAAAATTTTACGATCTCTATAAAATTTATTGCCAATAATTGGGATACTAGTAACATTTGAAATAACCTCCTCGGTCACCGTAAATTTTCTACCCTCAATCACCACACTGACCTCGTCCCAAATTTTCACGAACATTTTTGTCATCGACGGCTTCGCACCATGAATCCTTTCAATGAAAGTGGAAATGCCACCTTGCTGGAGGTAGTGCCAGACCTTGGTCTATCTCCTCCATTTTTCACATTCTTTAGAGGGATCCCTTCTATGTCTTTCACCTCCCATTGCAAGAAAAAATCTTTGATTCACAAACATGAAATTACCACTTAACACACCCTTTCTCTCTGAGTTATTCCAGATAGTTCTTGTTATGTGCCTTGAAAGATATGTTTTTTCTTTGAAAATGGGAACCAAGTAAGTGTGCAGGCGTGACTTGTAATCATTGCCTTTCCTACCTTTCTCATACTTTCCATTTATGGGAAACTCATTGCCATACGCAGCATTAACTTTCATGATTAATTCTAATAAATCCCTCCTTTCCCTGGATTCTGTCATAATTGACAAAATCCATCACTTCACGTGGGAGGTCTCCTCCATGAAGCCAGTGATTCTACTTGGAACTTTTCACTGGCATGTTGGCAAACCAGTCAGCAACCTGGTTGGCTTCTCTGTACACGTGGGATATGTGTACCTTATCAAATGTGTTCAAAAGGTTGTGGGTTTCATCTATCATGTTGTCTATAGTCCATGACGGTGGGTGGATATTTTTGAGGCAGTTAATAATGTTTCATGAATCACCTTCTAACCATATATTTTTGATCCCCAAGTCATGTGCTAATTTGGTGACTTGGATGGTCATATTTTCTTCCACGTAGTGATTGGTTTTTGTGCCAAGTGGAAGACTGACTGCAGCGGTGCCCATGCCAATGAAATTTAGAATCACACCACCACTTCCTGCCTTACTCAGGTTACCCTTGGATGCACCATCAAAGTTGGATTTAAACCAACCTTTCGGGAGAAAGCTCCAGGTACAATCCTATCTTTTATCTTTGGTCTTCTTAGGATCACCAGAGTTGTCTTTTCCTGCAAAAGGATTAGTGTTTCCACATGAAACATAATTTTCCAACAAAGCATGATGTATCTTCTCAAAAATGATTTTGGGAGGAATAGTACAATCCTTGAAGTTACGATTGTTGTGATCTTTCTAAATTTCCAGCAAAGGTGAGGAAGCACCCAAGTCCAAATTTTGTGAAAAATAGTATTCTTGAAAGGCATGGTCTAGTGGGAGAAGAGGTCCTGAATAGAGGATGGAAAGCACCAATGCATCCCAATAACCAACAGGAAGTAATGTCAGACAGAGATTACATAGGAGAAATAAAGAAAAATATGGTCCACATATTCATCTTGACACTTACACAGAACACACCTATTGGGAATCGGGATTCCACACTTTAAAAGGTTATCAACAGTAAGAATACGATTTTGAAGAAAAAGCCAGAAGAAGACATTAGTTTTGGGAATAAAGCCAGGGAGCCAGGCTTTATCCCAAAAAGGATTGGCTTCCTAGTGCATCTGGTAAGAGAAGGCTGAAGCAACCATGAAAGTACCTTTTGGGGAACCTTCCCAAATCAAGGCATCCTAATTCTAGGATAGAGAAATAGCATGTAAAGAAATGGATAGGGGAGACAAATCCAGGGAAATAGATGGAAAATCCACCCAAGAATTTCCCACTATGCAATTGCAGACCCTGGACCTGAGTTGCTGGGTGCACTCATCCTTCCATAAATTATAGGATTCATTGTCTTTCAGGGGTCCATATTGTAACCAATTGTCATTCCAGAAATTGATAGTTTGACCATTGCTAATTTTCCATTTAGCTTTAGATTTGGCAAGATATTTGGCATTGAGGAATCTATTCCAGTTAAAAGAAACTTTTGAGATTTCATCATAATCAAAGAAGTAACTCAAAGAATCATTGGAAAGATACTTATCTTCAAAGAAGTCTCTCCATTCCCCTTTACCATGGAAGATACGCCAAATCTATTTTTCTTGGAGGGCCTTGTTGAAAGGCCTGATTCTTCTGATACCAAGTCCTCCAGCACTTTTAGGGAGGCAAGCTTTGTGCCAAGCAATCAAAGGGAAAAAATTATGCTCTTCTGCCCTAGAACAAAGAAATTTTCTTTGGATTTTTTCCATAGCTTCTGCCACTTTAGTCAGGATAGAGAAGAGGCTTAAGGCATTGGTAGGAAGTTTTTGAAGAGTAGATTTAACCAACTGAATTTTTCCCGCTTGACTGAGAGTGATCCCCTTCTAGCCGGCCAGTTTTCTATTGAATCTATCAATGAGTCTAATCCAAAATTCTTTAGGGGGCTTTACACCAAGAGGGAGACCCAAGTAATTAGAGGGGAGGGATCCAATACTGCAACCCAAGATGTCCTACATTCTCCTTTATCTAGCCTCTAGGGTGTTGATAAAGAAGAGAGAGCTCTTATTCCAGTTGATAGATTTCCCATTGGCTCTAATAGAGGAGTCCAGAAGAGGTTTTACAACTATGGCCTCACTAACTAAAACCTCCCCTCCTAAAATGGTATCATCAACAAATTTTTGATGAGAGAAAATGGTATTACCTAAGGACGCCCTGATGCCTTTCAGCTCCCTAGATCTCCTATTTGCAGAAATCAATCTCCCCGGGCACTCAGCCAAAATGATGAAGAGAATGGGCGACAGGGGATCTCCTTGTCTCAGACCCCGAGAGGCTTTGAAAAAAGTAGTAGGAGACCGATTGACCAGGACTGCTAAAGAGTGCAAAGAAATGAGCTTATGAATGATCTGGCAAGTTTTACTATTAAAACCAAAAGCTCCCAGCACTTTCATCAGGAATGACCAGTCCACCCGATCATAGGACTTGGACAAGTCCAGCTTGAGAAGGAAACCTTCCCTCTTACCTGCCTCTAAGGAATGGATCACTTCATGCATCACCATAATGGAATCAATAATCTGTCTTCCCAGAACAAATCTTGATTGTTGGTGATCAATGATAAAAGGGAGCACATGAAGAATTCTAATAGTAATGATTTTGGATATGATCTTATAGAAAGAATCGCATAAGCTAATAGGTCTGAAGAGATCCATAGAATCCACCCCTGAGACCTTAGGAATAAGAACCAGGAAGGTACCATTGAGTTCCTTAAGTATATTTTTGGGTCCAAAGAATTCTTGCACAGCTTTGACCACCTCATATTTGACAATTTCCCAAAACCCGTGGAAGAAAAACATAGGGAAGCCATCTGGACCTGGGGCCTTATCTCCAGGAAGAGAGTTCAGGGATTTTTTAACTTCTTCCATATTTGGAATGGTGCTCAAGACTTTTTTTTTTATTTTCTGAGATGACAGAGGGAATGTTCCTCAAGAGGTATGAGGTCCTCTTGATTCTGTACTGAGAGATTAAGGTATTTAGAAAGAAGTGAGGAGAAAAAATCAATAGTCGCAGCATAAAAATATTTATCATCCTAAAAGATTTGGTTCCCTTATTTGATGCTACTAATCTTGTTTGAAACCCTTTGTTTCATAGTGGATAAATGGAAGAAATGAGTATTTTGGTCCCCCCTCCCTCAACCATGTGGATCTAAATCTCTGCTTCCAGTACATCTCCTTCCCGGTCACATTGTGGTACTTTGAAAGCAGGGTTTTTTCTTGATGCAAATTGTTCTCATCATACCCATCTCTCTGGATTTCCTCTTGGAGAAGACAAACGTCAAAAATGGCCTTCTCTTTGGAGGAGAAGATGTCCCCAACTCACTCTTATTCCAAAGCTTAATATTAATCTTGACATTTCTAAATTTTTTAGCTACTTTGAACATTGCAAAACCTCTAACATCAATATTCCACCATTCCAAGATCTTGTTAGTAATATGAGGATGGGTAGTCCACATCTTTTCAAACCTGAAAAGGAAATTTCTTTGCTTAATAATTGGGTCCAAAGTAAGAGACAACGTAGAATGATTCGACCCAATCCTCACCAGAGCAGATAAGTTACTATTATGAGACTTCATCCAATCAACCATAATCAAAGCCATATCCAGTCGGACTTGGATGCACTCTTTCCCAATTCTCCTATTGCTCCAGGTGAAGCTCACCCCTTGAAGATCCACATCTAAAAGGGCTTGATCATTGATAAATTCCATTAGCTCTTGCCTGCTTTCTAGGTCAGGGTTGATTCCTCCCTGTTTTTCCCCTTCTTTGAGAGGGGTGTTAAAATCCCCCATAATAATACCTTTTGAAAGATCTAACATGGAAATTATGCTTCTCAGTTTGTCCCAATATGATATTTTCCCTTTTTTTGAATTAGGAGCATAAATATTCATGATGTACCAACTTTCTTTATCCTTAATATTAGTGAAATTCAAAAGTAACAAATTACCTTCTTCGCGAATGATTTCAGCCCTGATGTGTGAAGAGTTCCACATTCTCATCAACCCTTTGGAGGCACCATCTGAACTCATAGCGACCCTATCCATAGTATTACATAATTTAATTCCTTCTAGTTTTTCCTTCTTCATCTTAGTTTCCTAGATTAGGATTATATCTGGTCTATGATCCCTTATCATATTCCTTATTACATCCTGCTTATGTGGACCATTGAGTCCACAAATATTCCAAGATATTAGCTTCATTTGTAACTGGATGTGCAGGCATCCTGAATGGTCTTTTGGGGTCCATCCACTATGTTCTTTTAGGCTTCTTCTTTCCGGATCTAGCTCTATTTTTTATGCCCTGGATTTTTTGTTTTAACACCCAGATCTACTTTGTTCTTTCTCCTGGTTGCTACTGGGGAAACCAGGGAGGGGTCCCTACTATTATTTTTCTTTCTGACACTGGTCCATTCACCTTTCGTCCCTTCCTTGTATTTGGAAAAATTTCTTCCTTTCTTGTGATCTTCCCTGGAGTAACTGTTTTAGCAGTGCTTCCATTTTGAATACCTACTCCAGTTGATCATGTTCTGAACTAGGGATAGAAACAACGACATTCTCCCCCACCAGATTGTTTTGCAAAGGTGAAAAAACCCCCAAACTCCTAGGAAGGTTCAGGGGATCTCGGAGAAAAAGAAGAAATGTCCAGCACACGTGGGGTCCCTTCTCTACTGCCCAGTTCTTCCGTGGTTCTATCCGCTCCTAAGGGTTCATGCTTAATGTTTCCTTCTGGGGAAGATTCAACCTCAGCGGGGTGCAAAATATCCAAACTCTCTGAGGCAAGAGAAGTCTATTGTATGGTTTCCCCCATTTGATCTTTTTTGGTTTTTTCTATTTCCTCTTGTTACTTTTGTGTAACAGGGATAACAGTTGTTGAATCCTTTTTCTTCCAAAATTGGGTGCTATTAGTTGAGGTTCCCTCTTAGATTTTCTCCAAATTTTGGGCTTCAGGTACCTGGTCCTTTGTTCTTCCTAAAGACCTTTGATCCTTCCTAGATTTTTCCTTAACTAGTTTTGGGCACTTTCTGGCCATATGTCTTGCTTTCTTGCAATGAAAGCAAGCAAAAGGCACACTTTCATAATCTAGTTTTTGTAAGCTTTTGCCCAATTTAGAGTGAATCTCTATGACCTTTGGCATGTCTTTCCCCTCTTCCACCCCTATGCAAACTCTAGCATAGGAAAGGCACCTTCTATTTAGCATCATTGGGTCAATTGAAAGAAGCTCTCTAAAGGATTTGGCAATACCAACAAAGACATCTTCATACCAAAACTCCAGAGGGAGCTCAAGAAGCCTTACCCATACTGGGGCTTGGATATAAAAAGAATCATTTAGGTCCAGATTGGGAGACCACTTCTACAGGGCTAGAGAGGATTTCCCAATAGCCCATGCCCCAGCACATAGAATCTTGGCATAGTCTTCCTGGCATGAAAAATCAAGGGATAGAAATCCCTTTGCCATGGCTTTTATTTCAACCTGGCCCTTTAAGTTCCATTTTTTCTTAGCAAAAGTTCTGACTATGTCAATATTTGGCCTTGACCCAGCGAATTTTCCCACCAAAGTAAGAGACATGGTTGCAATATTTTTGTCAATCAGTTCATCCGGTAAAGAAGTGGTGTACTTATTCTTTTCCTTTTCAGATAGGTCTTTTATAAATGGGAAAAGAGACTTGTATGTGGGTTTTATCCTGAATAAAGTTGACCAAGGGTGGTGCTAGGAAGAATCTTCCTTGTCACAGGGCTGAGCCTCTGAATGCACAAAGGAATTCCCCTTTGTACCCTCCTCCTCTTTACTTGGATCCTTCTATCTGTCACATGGGACCTCATCCTTGTTTGATGTGTCTTCCTTTTCCTGGTCTGCCAGAGGGCCACCATCACGAGCTGCTGCAACAACATCTGGCACCTGCAAAACCAGTTTCCCACCTGCTTCCAAATTTGAAATTCCTCCCACTCTCACATGTCCTCCCATGTCCGTTGTGACCGAAAAAATCTGAAAGTTGCACTCATATTCTTACAAGAATATCCACATGCCAAAAAATAGGTGACCCAGCCTTAACTGCATATAGAAAATTTATGACAGAACTTGTGGTTGACCATGGTATAGGATCCCAAGAAACATGCCATATGCTTCAAAAATTACCACTCATTATGTGCAGTAGACATTTCATGACTCTAAATGTTGGTATAAAAGTGTTGCACCACGTAACAAGAACTTCAAATAAAAGCACATTACAACCCAACTACTTGCACTCTTACATTAATCGACCTCTAGAGATGGAACACAACACACTACTTGAATCTGCATGATCTTTCTCCTATGTTGCAAGACGTAAAGGGGATAAATAGAGGGAGAGAAAAGAAAATGTTATTGTTAATGTCTTCCCAAAATTCTATACCATCCAAAAGGAGGATTCAAAAAAATTTGAAACATTCTGTTGGAGTGATTTTTTATTATACAAACATTTTTATAATATTGAAAGTGACATAGGAGTTACAAAAGATAAAATAATTGAAAATTGGAAGCAAATGAATGCTAGAAAATATGATGTATGGCACATCAATCCCACCATCAAAGAGGACACTATTTCTAAAGAGGAGGACAATAGAGAATGTGATGTGAACATGGTAGAAATGATGGACATGCATGAATGGGAGAAACTTTTACAAATGGGATTTGAAAATATTGTAAATCTAGATGAACTTGAAATGCTTGGAAAGCATGACTTTGATAACAATTACAAGTGGGACCAAGTTGTCATACCTCAACATTTGCATGAATCTGCACCACAATTCATAGTCATGCAAAAGACATACAACCATGGATGCCACTTAACAACTAGGATCAATGTCCCTGATTATACACTTTCATCAAAGAAAAATCTTGCACTTTCAATAATTATAGACCACAACAAGTGTCTCTCCGTCAAACCATTACACATGGTCATTCAAGGGATTACGGGAACAAGAAAATCACACTTAATAATTTGTATAAGGAAAGTGCTCCATGAAACAACTACTCCAAACAACCTCATACTTATATTGGCCCCTACTGGAATCGTTGCATTTAACATACAAGCATCCACAGTACATTTGACACTAAAAATTCCTATCAAAGAAATGCATCCATTACAAGGCCAGACACTTACCACATTCCAAGAAGAGATGAAGCACATGAGGTACGTCCTCACTGATGAGATGAGTTTCATAGGGCCCAAACTACTATTGCGAATAGACACAAGGCTACAGGAGGCCTTCTCCCATTGACAACATATTAGCTTTGGTGGATTGTCCATAATTCTAATTGGTGACTTTGCACAACTATCTCCTTTAATGGACAAACCTATCTATGCAGCGCATTCAGATGCCTTAGCACTATGGAAAAAATTTAAAACAATTGTAACCCTACAAAAAATATTTCACCAATAAGGTGAGAGCCGAATCCAAACCCATTTTTGCCAAGCACTTCACAACATATGGAATGCAACCCTAATACAAGAAATTTGGAAATTATTGATGACTCACACAACCATAGAGATTACAACAGATGAAAATGAACATTTCAACAATGCAATACACCTTTTTTCTAAAAATGATTTAGTATGCCTACATAACAGAAAAATGCTAAAACAACTAAAGTATCCAGTTGCACTGAGCATCGCAACAATTTCCAGGAGCGGAGTAGATATTGAAGCTACTGATGAAAAACTTGAGAAAAAAGTGCTACTTTGCAAAGGGAAATGAATCGTGCTCGTAACCAACCTATGGATACGATCAGGCCTTGTAAATGGATCTCTTGGTGAATTTATTGACATTATTTACAATCCAAGCTCAAAACCACCTAAAATTCCTGCATATGTGGTAGCATGATTTGAAACCTATAATGGGCCACCATGGAATTAAGGTGACCCAAAATATATACCAATAGTGTTTGTGTCCCTTGGAAACCATAGATAACTACCACTCACAATGGCATGGGATATTACCATACACAAGTCCCAAGGTCTAACGCTTCAACAAGAAACAATTCATATTGGAAAGATCGAGAGACAGGGCCTAACATTTATAGCTATATCTTGAGTCAAGTCACTAGATGGCCTCCGCATTGAGCCCCTGTTCACCTTCAAGAGATATTCCAGAATGCCAAAAAAATGAGTACACAATTATAAGGAAAATAGAAGAGGATAAATTGCAACTAATGTCTCTTTAGGGAAAAGGTATGTGATTCTGAAGCCATCCTATTTGACTATATTTAGAATAAACATTATCGCATGAAGTCCATTTACATACTTTTTTTTTTAATTGCATCCTTGTAGGGAATTGGAAAGCATGACAAATAAAAATATCATGGGAATCGTTGGTTGCATTTGATTCAACAATTCAATTGTATGTCACTACACTTCTAAGTTTTTCTTGTAGCAATTCATTGGTTCTGTTTACACTTTATGGAGCTAACCTATAACATAGAGCATACAAAACCCTGTAGTCTCCTATCCTGCCTCCAGGTTCATAGAATATCTATGAGTTATATAAAATTAAATTCAATATACTTTATTTTTTAGAGGTTCTATCTAACTCTTTGACCATATGTATGGATTTTGTGCAGGCCCCATACTTGGTTTGTGTGATATCTACGTGTTATATTCATTGCATCCTTCTTTCACCCTCTCCACTTGATCATTCCTTATCAAGTCACATAGTTGATACTTTGTATTTCCACTTTAGTTGGTTTGTTGGTTTTTTTTCTTAGTTTACAGCTTCCATTAATTTAACTGACATTATTTGTGTTCACCCTCAACGGACTATATGGAAGATTTGAGAGCTTGCCAAAGTGTTGGTGATTCAGAAGATACTATATGCTCTCCCTCTCTCTATTCAGAATATCATTTCATTTCCTCCTAAGATTCATTCAATGGTTCTTGATGAATATTTTTTTGTTCCTCGTACACGTAAAGGGGGCTCATTGATGTTTATTATCTCTTTTGCATTTCTTTCTCCTTTGAGACTCTTATTGTTCTATCTTTTCACATGATAATTACTATATTTATTGTTTCAATGATGGAAAACTTGGAACGTTGGGTAAGGGCATTTTGTATTCCAATCTGTAAGAATAGTGGGTAGTAGGGCGGCTCGTTTCAAGTTTGCCACATGTAGCCCAGCAAGTTTTTGCTCTTATTTTCATCGTGCAAAAAAAATGGAAGAAACAAAAGAATACAACATTACATTAGTTACCAATTTCACCATATGTTCCTTGAAATTTTGAACGTACAATATTGAAAATTAAAACAAAGTATATTTAAATTATATAATACCTCTTATTGTCTTATATATCAACTCTTATAAACTCTCCTATCGACATCACACTTGCACCTTATTAGGTGCAAGCGCTAGTTTACAATATCTTTTTATCTCCATATTGGGTTTCCACACTTATATACTACATTGGTTTTATAGGACTACGTTGATCACTTCCCTCTTTGTCATTTCCCTGGTGTGTTTGTGTATATAAGAAATATCTTCATGAAATTATTTTGTAAATAAGATCAATTCAAACATGAAAGAATCAACAATTAAGCTATTGAATTGAAACTAAAAGCAAGAAGCATCTCATGGTTCTCTATCTAGCAAAGTTAATTAAATGCTCTCACATTAGCATCCATTAGTGACAGTTCTAAAATGAGAAATTAAGCTTTGTATGATGCAATTCTACCCTAGCATAGCTCAATTATACTAAAATTGCTCCATCAAGATCACTACAATGCAAATTCACAAATGAAAACTATGCTTATGAAATGGTTTGCATATAGTAATGATGCTCTTGATAATTGGATGTAAAGTGGTGATTTGCATTAAAAAATGCACTCTATTTATAGTATTTTCCCAAGGGTAGTGATAGAGTGAGTTAACCATGATTAGAGGTGAGTTAGGTTGATGGTTTCAAAGGTTAGGACAAACTAAAGCTTGGTTTCAAATGTTGAGACAAGAAGACAAAATGAAGGGCCAAGATGCACCTCAAGATGAGTGGTGTAGAATTGATTTCACTCTTGATCCATGTGAGTTCAATTCTTCATTCTCATTGGTCTATTTGATTTTTTTCCCATGTAGTGGGTGAGAATAATAAGAATTTATTATTTCATTTATTTTTTTCCCTTGAATGGGTTGGATTTAATTTGATTTAAACTATACAATTAATTGATTAAAATCAATTGTACAATTATTTGATCTTTTTTATTTAATTAATCCAATAGCTTTGATTTTCAATTAATTCATGATTTTAATATTAATTTTTCACTTTGTTCTTTGCTTGACCAAAATTAGGTGTCTACGAATTCCCCTCTTTGAATCAATCTATGAAGCACATTGGTTCAAAGGATGTCTAATTTTTGATTAATTGATGTTTGATCTGATCTTGATGACTAATTTACTGGTACAATTGATTTGATGAATTTTTTTCTGATATTATGTCATTATTTGAAAAAAATAACCTGATTGAGATACCTCGTTGATGATGAATTTGAAAGTTTGAAGCCCTTGTTTTGATTCACTTGATTTCCTGCTATGATGATATCTTTCCCCCTCAGGAAATTTATCGAAAAGATTTTGGAGGATTTGGTTGAGTTTGGGAAATTTTGATTTGTTTCCTGATGAAATCAATTTCAAAATGCCCCGGTCATGAGAGAATTTGATGATTGATAAAATGTTATTGATGTTTTAGATAAGTTGATGTTTTGATATCACTTGATGTCAGTTAGAATCACTTGGTTGATGTTGTATTAATGCCAATATGATAGGATAAGTAGGTTTATGGATTGTTTTGATATGGATAATTCTCTTTCAAGATCTAGAGAAACAAACAAATCAATGCGCTCAAGATGAGAAAATGGATGATTGGGGTAAATGATCAATTGGATCATTTGACTGATTGATAATTGATTTGACTGCAAAATAGGTTTCCTCTAGAACACTAATGGTACAAGGCTTATAACTAGGGTCATTTGATATGATTCAAGTGTAGATGTAGGTAAAGGTGATGGACAGAATTAGGTTGCCCCTAGTTGTTCAGATGGTTAGGTTGCCCCTAGGTGAGAAGTGGTATAATAATGATATCCTTGATGTAGCTTTAATCATTTGATGAATCATACGTTTGATGATGTACGTTGGTTATGGATTGTTACTAATATAATCATGATTAAATTTCACCCCCTTTTGGGAAAATCGCACAAATACCACAATGCAAGATTAATCTATATGAATGCAAAATGCAACTAATTGTCACTTTTCATTGGATAAAGTTAATTTATTTTTCATCATTGAGCTTTTTGGAACCTGAAAAGGTACAAACCTCACTAGTTAGATTTGCAAACCATGATGATCTAAATACCTCCTTGCTTCAGATTACAATAACAAAAATGTTACAACCCTCACTGGTAAGATTTGCAAACCATGAGAATATGAATACCATTTTCGTCAAATTCAATGTTGCAAGTGGATTTTGGCTTTAAGATATGAAAGAGCTAAATGTCCAAGGTATCTGTTTGCACAAACAGACAGACATATGATCCATTATGAAAATTTCCTCAATGATTCTTTGATGATCATGTCATTAGACAAGTTTACATACTTCTATGAATCAATCTTACAAGCAGACACACAAAAATTTAGAAAATATCATACCTTCATCATTGCTTATCTAGTCAAATAAATCATTGATTTGCTAAAAAGACATGATTCTAAAAAATCGAGTAACACAACAAAGTAACATTACTTTTGTTTGTGGATCCATATTTTAGAACTTCATCCATTTTGATTTGTATTCAAGTTTTTAATCCTGATTAAGGCTTGGTTTGATTTGATGTTTGAGGATCAAATGTGTCAGATGTTAGACTTGAGATCAAGTTTTTGGAATGTTTGAAATTGGATATGGATTGATGGGTTCAATCATCTTGATTTTAGTTTGATGCAAATATTTGTGTCAATTGGGTCCGTCTTGATGAGCTCACTAATTTTGGATTGTGCCCCCAGTTGGATAGAAAGATTTTGGACTTGGGAAAATCTCAAAATAATGACGAAAGATTTTATGATTATGCAAATGCAGCTCTAAGATTTCATGAAAGATTTTTGGATTTTTCATTTTTTCATTTTTTTTAGATTGTTGAAGATTTATTTATTTATTTTGGATTTTTAAAGTTTTTTAAAGTATTTTTGGATTTTTAAAGATTTCTCACCTTGTAGATTTTTTAGGGATTACCAGCTCTCAAACAAGATCACATTGGTTTGCCCCCAATGTCTAGCAAGGTATAAGACATGACGGATGGATGATCAAGATGATGTATCATAAGTGGATAGGCAATGATAGATGAAGCATGTGTAGTTAATGTGACCCGTAGGACTATCTCCTCAAGATCATTACCCAAGCTAAGGAAAAACGATATAGTAACGTGTAACATATTGTGGATAAGCAATGAAAGCCAATGATGCAGTGCTAGATAACATACAGGATAATGACCTGATCTCACGAAAGTGAGTGGTCTCAAAAGAGTGGACATGTCAAGAAGTTTTTGAGAACTTGTTTTTCATTTTATGTCCTTCATTTCGATGAAGACCAACAACTTAATTTGGATAAGATGTGGATAGGATATGGATAACATAGTCTGATCATGATAAGGGGAGATGGAATCCACGAGTGGATGATTTGGGATTATGGAAAGATTGCTTAGGAATAATGAAGGTCAATTTGGGACAAGAAAGATCATGATAAGGTAGCATGGATGAAACAAGTGAGTAAATTGATGAAAAGGATAACGGATGTCCAGATACCTGATGCTCATGGATATATTCAACCTTGTCAAAATCAAAGGTGAAAGAAGAAATACAGATGCAAATGCGCTAAATTGTAGGAAGATGGAGGATAGCATGGATGAAACCCCCAAAGTGTAGAGTGCAAGGGGGAGGAATTACACATGACACATGTTTTCTAGGTTTTTATTATGGTGCTTGTCTAAGGTGCCACCAGAAGTGGTTTTCACCATAGGACAAATTTATTTCTCATTATTTTTGCTACCAAGGCGCCTATTTATCAGGTTTTCACCAAGACACTTTTTTTCTTTTTTTTTTCAATTTTTTTTCTCTTTTTTTGCATTTTTCAATATTTCTCCAGCATGTGAATCTTTGGACAATGCTCTTCTAAAATATATGATATAATAAATCATGGATATGACTAGGATGCTCAAAGATATTGATAAGGTGATGATAAAGGATATATATGAAGGATAAAGGTAGATGGTGGTAAAGGTTTTATGCCATAGATTGGATAAGAGGGATGGAAGGATGGAAAGTAGGTGTTGGATAATGATATGACGATAAGAAGCATATATATTATGGATGGAAATTTTGGAAAGATTGACTTTGGCACATACCTTGAAAGGTGATGGAATGATGGAGGAACAATGAATGAAGGAGGTGAGGATGTATCTAAGGTAGTGGATTTTGGGATATAGGAACCCAAAGTAGACTTGGAAACTGGAAAATGTATGGAAGGAGATGGAGTGAAAACCTTTGGAAGCTTGAATGTCAACTATGATTTTTATTTTGTGTTCAAGTCTTTCAAAAGTGACTTAGTAATCCACATAACTATTGATTTTTCTTTCTTTTGTGATGCTTTGGAATGCATTTCTTCAATGAGGGTTTTGGAACCCACATTTTCTTTGATTTTTATTTTTGCTTGGTGGACCTTTGTGGTCTCTTTGATATTTTCTTTTTCTTTGTGGGCCCTGGTGGTATTTTGGATTTTTCTTTTTTCTTTTCATTCATATGTCAATTAGATTGGACATGGTGATCATTATACACATGTGGATTCTTGGTTTTTTTTAATTTTTATGTTGCGTATCCAAATTGCTTCCAAAAGACTTGGGAATTGTGGATGAATATAAGGAATAATATGGAGGGTTCATATGGATTCATGTTTGTACATTCTTCAAGTATGTGTGCCTTTTTTTATCTTGATACATGGTAGGGTAAGTGAATGGAGATCTAGGGATGATAGGCATGGTTGATGGAGGAATATAGGGACGCAATATGGATGGAAGGATGAATACTTTAGCTTTGGGATATAGGAACCCAAAATGGATTTGGAGGATGGTGAAGGTTGGTGCTTATGTTTGAATGGGGGGAGAAAAGGTGTGAAGGAGATATCAACATCTTTGGAGTGAGCTACATTGTTGAGGCTCTCATCTTCAAGATTTATCTTTATAGCAATAGGCTCATGAGTAGCTTTCATAGGATCAATTGAAGATTGAAGGGATTTATTATCATGCAAGGGATTTGAATGAATGATGGTTTCTTGAGGTGAATATGGAGGATTATGACAAGGATTTGATGGGATACTTTGATATTGACAAGGATCTTTGGATGGTGTAGTGAGGGTATTTTTCTATTGATTTTCAATATGTTCATTGGAAATGGTGGAAGGGACATCTTGATCTTTCTTGAGAAGTGGACAAGATATAGAGCTTGGAAGGACACTTTGTTCTTGAGTTGGAAGGATATCATATTGGAAGAAATTAAAGGGTGTAAGGGGATCGTCATGGGATTCTATGGATATGGGACCTTCATCAAATATTGGATAGGAATAGATAGCATCTTGATCTTGATCTTTATTGATACTTGTTTCTTCACACTTTGGATTATCCTCTTGATATGGGGCCACTTCTAAGGACAAGGTATGGGTTTGGATATGCATGGGGGATTCTTTGAGGAATGTTGTGGGATCCTTTTGAATGGGTATAATAGGCATTAAATCAATTGATAGCTTATGGTCTAAGATCTTTCAAGCATGGAAGAGACTTGCAACAAGATGTAAATTACCTTGGGTTTCTTTTAGAGGCAGCCCTTGAGGGTAGACATAGTCAACGTGGAAAGTATCATCCTTAGGTTTATTGTTTGATGGAGATGGTGTATGTAGGTGTGAAGCTTTAAGATATGGAGGAATGGTGGGAAAGTTAGAGGTTGCATGAGGGTAATTACTATACATAGGTTCATGATTTAAATCTTTCTTGAGAGTAGTATCTTGTTCTTCATTAGATGACTCATTAGGATTTTGTACTTCGATTATGTCACCATCAATGAGATCCTAAATTTTATGCTTCAACTCCATGCAATCTGAAGTTTCATGTTCGTTATGTCTATGATATGCACAATAGTTTTTCAAAAATAAAAATCCACATGAAGTTTTTTGAGGCAACGTGATGAGATTGTTTTCAAGAAATTCTTTCAAATTTGATTCATAAGATTGTCCCAAAGGAGTAAATGCTCTATCCAATGGACATTTAAATCCACTTGTATTCGGAAAACAAATGTTGGATTCAAGATCACAATGATTTGATTTTTTTTTTTCATATGATTGATGGATAAGACTCTTAATGAAATATTATGTAACTTCCTCTTCATTCTCTTGATCAAAAATAGGATGGTCATGAAGTTGTTCTTGATCAAAGGCAAGTTTTTTGTGCTTAGATACTTCTTTTTTTGAAGAAAAGGGAGATATGGATGGCTCATGATCATAGAGAAAAGGAAGGAGTGATCTTGATGAGGACTTGTTAGATGATGTATCCTTTTCTTTTTCCTCATCCTTCTTTAAGGTTGACGTGTTATAGTTATGAGGAAGCTTAACTCCTAATCAAGATAAGTTAAAGAAATATATTTCTTTATCACTCTCCAAAAAAATTTCCATGACTTCAAGGAACATGGGATCTTGGGATGCCTCCTCAACTTCCTCTTCAGTTGATTCTTTGTCTTAATGCCTACAGCAATTTTCATCTTGGTTTTCCTTATTACAATTTTGATCTTGATCATAATTATTATTGTCCTTTGTCATAGGATTGTTTCGTTCTTCAAATAGATTCATGATATGATCTCTTTGTTCTTGTTTAAATTGATTGATTTTTCCTTTGAATATTTCTTGACACCCTAAATTTGTAAGGATTTGATCCAATCTTTGATTTGCACAAAGTACTCCGAAAAAGGTATTTAAAATTGTCCTCAATTTTTCCTAACAAACTATGGAAATACCCATTGTTTTGGGTTTTTGTTATGTACGTGTCAAAATAGAACTGGTAAGAGTCACATATATCTTTGTACGCGCTCACTAGAAAAAGGTTATGCACTATTTTACTGTTTAGATGCGTCACTTCACTGCTTAAAAGAAAAAAAATATTTTTGGTACGCGTCAATTCTATTTTGATAGGCGTGGGAAATTTTCTTAAACATTTCACATGATTGCTCAAAAGCATTGCAGGACTTTTCATACGCGACACAGGATATGTGGGGAACTGTTGTTTCACTGTTTTGGTTGCAACTTGATTGATTTTTAAAATATTTAAATCGGTTATCATATCTGAATGGATATTTGTTGTTTATAATCATAGATATTCAACCATAGCAACCACAAAACCCTTGTCTTTACCCCCAATCCCAAACATAAAGTGTATATTCTCAGGCATTTCCACAGGTCTTCACAATAAAATTTTCCAAGCAAGCTACCTACGGCCAATTTTAGATTTTAAATTGGCTCTAGAAAGGTAAGTATTGCTAAGAAATCAGGTTTTAATTAGGGTTCCACACAAAAATATCAAATGAATCATACAAGGACTATGTAGTCGCACACGCGCAATTTAGGCTTAATTAACCCTACGAGTCTAGGTATTTGATATTTTTGCCCTTTTAGTTTTTTAACTTAATAAGGTTTTTTTTTTTTAAGTGGGTGGAATAGATTATCTTAATCTTGTTCCCACTTTGGGTTGTTCCCTCTCACCGTCCTCAATAAGGAAAATCTTGGGAGGCATGCCCACTAAAGTGTTAAGTTTTAGGATAGCTACAAATGTAATAGCACTCTATGTTGTATGTGTTTTCCAAATGCATCAATCTCTCTTTCATTTATATTGAGAATGAGGATAGGAGAGACATGTCCCTTCATGGGACATGTCTATTCATTATTATGAGATTAATATAATGACAATTGATTATGTAACTACATAAATACACACACACATGTAATATCTATGGATCATTATTGTAGTAATTTCTCCTAATACTATTTTAGATATAGATCAATATATATTATATATATATATAATAGTCTCATAGGATTTATCAGACAAAAGCTACAAAACATCAACACTCCCTCTTAGCTGAGGAGGATAAAATCCATCCAAGAGAGAAACACAAAGTTAATTGTGAAATTTTTATTTTGATATCACATTACTGTGATATCAGAGATATGGTCTGACTAGGAATATCAAGTCTCATGATATACACCATAAATCATAGATTCATAAAAATATCATTTCATGATATTGAGAGCATTGGCCTACAAAATATTAAACTCTCAAGATATTCGCCAAGTTCTCAGAGTAATGGCATGTTAGAATAAATGAGAGGGGGGTGAATCAGTGACCTCAAAAATTAATCCAAAAACTCAACCAAACATTTATATCTCCAATATAATATCCTCTATTTATGTTCATTCCTACAAGATGTATGCCTTTAAGTAATACTAACAAATTTATACTGCTTGGTGAATATATTGTTTATCCTTTTCTAAGTTGTACCGAATTGTAGCAATTAAAACTTAGTGTTTACTGACCAATCTTATTTTAGTAATGTGTAAAGAAAAACATCAAAGAAATGAACCATATACACATTTTACACATGGATTTTTAACATGGAAACCATGTTAACAGAAAAACCACTTGGGACCGGTAACCCAAAATTTTCACTCTTTTGAAGTGAGCTCGGTGAAGAGCCAACCCTGTTAAAGGTTACAAACACACTGTTAAGTGCGACCTTGTTAGAGGATTTAAAACCATTGGTTACTCTTTTGACCTTGTGCATTCACTATGTTGTCAACAAGTAAAAACCTTTTGATACTCTTGAGTATCTCAATACATTAAGGACTGTTAAATCCCACTCGGTTAAGATATTTTATGAATCAATGGTTAAACTAAAATAGTAAATGATATGTTCATTAATACAACTTAAACTTGCAGATTTTCAGACCTTATTATAAGTTCATAATACCTCTTTGATGAACATGCTCTTCAATTCCTTTGCTCCCCTCTTTGTTTTTTTCTGCTCGGTGAATGATGTTGCTTCTCTGTTGCTCGGTGTCTGCAAAATCCTTGGCTCTGTTCTTCAACCTGTATGAGCAGATCTGCATGAAGACTTCTATCTTCACTAGAATTATATTCATCATTCCTATTTTCATAATGAATTACTTGTCTCTTTATATAGACATGATTCCACCATTTCTTCTCCTTGTCTTTCTTGTTCTTGACATAGATTCTTTCTTGATCCGCAAATATTTCCATGCATTTGCTTTAATCTTTAAATCCTTGCTTTAGTTTTATCTCGTAGATTTCTCCTTGAAAACTGTGAATAAAACTAGCTTTAAATCTTTAGTTCATTGGTCGATAAAAACAAGTCAATCAATCACTTAACTCTATCTTTAGCTCCTGCCAACTAAGTGTTTTGTCATTTCCTAACTCCAATTCTGATTGGTGATCAACTCTTAGTTTTCTTGGTAAATGACTCCAATTGTTCTCGGGCATCAATATTGTTCGTCTGTGTTGTCCATTCATCGAGAAACACTTTGAAATTCTCGGGGTTCACTTTAGTTATGCTTGGGGTTGTGGTGCTCAGTATATACTATGATTGCTTGAGGTTCTCTATCCGTTGGTGTGCACTATCTGTCAGTGTTTACTATCACTCAGTGTACACTGGCTTTTTATGTTTCCTGATAACATAAAATTTATCTCTTTGGTTTATTGAATTATATGACAATATGTATATGATCAATCAGATTATATCAATTTGACATCAATGACAATACAATACATTAACTAATTTAATGTCTTGCATTTACTTTCTACAGCTCGGTGATCATCAACTTGTCATCTTCAAACATTCAATCAGTTATAGTTCATCAATCTCTCCCTTTGGCATTGATGGAAACATACTATCAACTCAATATGAAATATGTAATAACATACCAAACTTATTTTTATATAACTAATGTAAATATTTGACTCTCGGTAAGCTCTTCCTAGCTTAGATTTTATTCTTGCAGAGTGTTTTTCTTCATTCCCTTCAATGGATAGGTGTAGAAATTTTGTTTTCTTATTTTGTCTCTCCCTTTATTGTAGAATCTCTTCTCCCTTTTCTGGATAGATATGCAGTGTCAAATTTTCTCCAATTCTATCCCTTGGATGGATGGTTATTTCTTTGAATCTTTCTCTCCATTGACTGTTCCTCTCCTTGATGGATATTGATTTTCTCTTCCTTTGGATGATCGTGAGAGATATTTCATATGGATATAATTTCCCCCTTTGACAGCAATGCCAAACATATAATATCTTTCTCCCTAATATATTCCTTGAATTTGCTCTCCATCAGCAATACAACTCTGTAGTAGCCAATAATATCTCTGGTGTTTGGTGCAGATAAGTACCTTTCTATGTACTGATATATCCTTGTAGTCCATATATTTTCTTGCATCAACATGATTGATCTTCTGTTAATGTGTAGGCTGATGCATCCTCCAAGTCATCTTAGAGACCAGTAGACAAGGGTCAGACACCTAGTCTATTCCTCAAGTACTCAAATGTATCTTTTGGTAGTGGCTTTGTGAATATGTCTGCTGATTGTTCTTTGGATTGTACATATTCTAGTGTAACCTCTTTCTCTTGTACTTGTTCCCTTAAGTAATGATACTTTATTGCTATGTGCTTTGTCTTAGCATGCAATACAGGGTTCTTTGAAATGTTTATAGCACTAGTATTATCACAAAAGATAATCACTGGTTCAAGAATTTCCATATTCATACCTTTCAGTAATTGCTTGATCCATGCAATGTTAGAGAAATTTGTAGCAGCAGCCACATATTCTTCTTCTGCAATTGATTGAGATATGCATCCTTTCTTTTTACTTATCCATGTGACAAGTATGTCACCCATAAAGAATGCTCCTCCTTTTGTGCTCTTTCTATCATCTATGTTTCTAGCCCAATCAGCATCGATATAAACTTGTAGCTCAAATTTTCCTTCTTTATTATACCATAAGCCATAGCCTTCGGTATTCTTCAGATATCTCATTATTCTTTTAACAACAGTCATGTGTGATTCCTTGGGATTAGCAGAGAATCTTGAGACTATACCTACTGCATGTGCTATATCTGGTCTAGTATGTACTACATACATTAGTTTGCTAATCATAGATCTATATAAGGTCTGATTTACCTCTGTTGACATGTCTTCCTTTTTCAATTTGCATCTGGTTTCCATAGGTGTTCCAACTGGTTTGGATTCATCCATCTTGATATCTTCAGCACTTCTTTGATGTATTTGGATTGTGTAATGTAGATGCCTGCATCTTGTTGTAGAATCTGTAGACCAAGAAAAAATTTGATCTCTCCAAACATTGACATCTCAAAATCTTTGCTCATTTCATCAGCAAATGACTTTCATAACATATCATTACCTCCAAATATGATATCATCAACAAATATCTCAGCAATCAAAATTTTATCATCAGTATCTCCTTTCAAATATAGATTATTGTTATCACTTGTTTTGATAAAACTAATACTAATGAGATAAGAGTGAAGTCTTTCACACCATTCTCTCGGTGCTTGTTTCAATCCAAAAAAGGCTTTGTGTAGTCTACAAACCATGTTCCTCTTGTTAGAATCAACAAACCCTTCAGGTTGTTCAATGTATACCTCTTCTTCCAGTATTCCATTTACAAATGCAGATTTTACATCCATTTGGTATACCTTGAATCCTTTGAAAGCGGCATAAGAAAGTAGAATTATCACTCTTTCTAGTCTAGCAACGGGTGAAAAGGTTTCTCCATAGTCAATTTTGTCTTCTTGTGCATACCCTTTGCATACTAATCTTTCTTTGTTTCTTGTAACTTCTCCATTCTCATTCAGTTTGTTTCCGAATATCCATTTGGTACCAATGACATTTTTCTCAGTCGGTCTAGGTACTAATGTCCATGTTTTATTCTTCTCTAACTACTCAATCTCTTCATTCATTGCACTAACCCATTCATGATTCTCAAGTGCAGTATTAATAGATTTAGGCTCAAAATCACATATCAAACATCTAGTGTTAATTGACTTACTTCTTGTTCTCATTCCAGCCTTTTTGTCTCCTATGATCTAGTCCTGTGGATGGTGTCTTCTGACATATTTGGAAAGTATAGGTTTAGATATACATTCCTCATTTTGATCATCATTGTGACCTTCATCTTGATCTTCATCATCGCTCGGTTCATCATTGTGAGCATTTTCCTGAATTTCAGTGTGTGCAACCTGATGCTCGGGTGCATTGTTTTGTCACTCGATAGCAATACACTGTTGCTCAAGAAGAGTGTTAGGTTCTTCAATGTAAAAATATATATTGTAATCTTCTGGTTCCTTTCTTCTTTCCTCATCATTTTTCTTAGCAAATTCATTCACTTTGACAGTTGCACTTTCAATGATTTTGTTAGAGGATTTGTTAAGACATTTATAAGCTTTTCTTTTGGTAGAATAACCTAGAAATATTCCTTCGTCACTTTTGGAGTCAAGCTTTCCATTTCTATCATCTTTCATTATATAACATTGACTTCCAAAAATTCTAAAGTAACTTATATTTGGTGTGTATCCATACCATAGCTCAAAGGTTCCTTGTTGGTTTCTTTCTTCAATCAAACTCAGTTCAGTGTATAGACAGGAGTACTTACAGCTTCTCTTCAGAATGTTTGTGTGATGCCTTTTTCAATCATCAATGTTCTGGCACAGTCAACAATTGATATATTCCTTCTTTCATAAATCTCATTTTGTTGTGGTGATCTCGGTGCAGAAACATGTCTTTGAATTCCATGCTCATTACAAAAGTTAGTGAATTCATCATAAATAAATTCTCCTCCTCTATCTGATCTTAGACATTTTAGTTCCTTTCCACTTTTTTTTCAACTATATGTTTATACCATTTGAACATCTTAAATGCTTCAGACTTTTCTTTTAAGAACATAACAGTCATCATTCTAGAATAATCATCAATAAATAGAATGAAGTATATATCACCATAATAGCTCTTTGTTTTCATGGGTCCACATAAGTCAGTATGGACTAACTCTAGAATAGCATTAGATGTGTAGGTTTTTCTCTTGAAACTAGACTTTTTCATTTTACCTTTTTGATAATTCTTGCACATGACATGGTTGGGTTTTGACATGCTTGGTAAGCCTCTTACTTTTATTTTCTTACTTATCCTAACCATGTTGTCAAAATTCACATGACATAACCTTTTATGCCACAACCAAATGTCTTCATTTATAGCCAATAAACAAGTGGTCTCAATATTATCAAGATAGAATAGGTTACCTTTTGTTTGTTCACTAGTACCGATCAACCTTCTTATTTCATTATAGCTCTTTTCCTTTTTGTTCTCAAATGCAACTCGGTGACTTGTGTTATTCAGCTGTGAAACACTCAATAGATTATAGTTAAGTCCTTTCACCCAATATGCATTTTCACATCTGATCAGATTATTCAACATGAGTGTTCCCTTTCCTTCAACTAGACAAGGTGATTCATTACCCATCCTAACTGATCCACCATTATAATATTCAAAAGTTTCAAAATTTTCCTTATCTCCAGTCATGTGATGAGTACAACCACTGTTAATAATCTAGACATCATTTTTTCTAACTTTAGATATGAGTGCAGTTTCAACATACCTTTCTTCTTAATCTGAATCATCCTTCACAACAACAAATACTACCTCAATATCTTCATCAGATTCGGTGTCAGTATTCTCATCTTTGTTCTCAACCAGGTAAGAATCCTTCTTGCCTTTTTCCTTGTAGTCTCGGTTATCTCTTCTGTCAGATTTTCAGTTGCTTCGGTAATCTCGGTCATCACTTCTGTCATACTTATTTTCATAAGATCTGTCAATGTTTCTTTCATCCTTTCTCTTGTTAGGGAATCTAGCAGCAAAGTAACCAATTTCTTTGCAATGAAAACAAACCAAGCGTAATTTACCTTTGTATCTACCTTTTCCTCTTTGCAATCTTCCAGCCATTAGTGCTTCAATTTCATCAAGTTCTTGTTCATCACTATCACTTTCACTATCATTTCTCATAGTGTGTTTACGACTTGATTTACTTATTTTCAGGGAAGATTTGAATGCAGACTCAATAGATGGTAATACATTGTTGTCATAGTTATTCATCTCAAATGAAATAAGTCTACCAATCAAACTATCAAGAGTAACATTGTTATTTTCTACTACTCTCATTTCTTGAATTGTAGATACTCTAATAGCATAAACAGGTAGTAAGGTTCTTAGAATTTTACTTACCACTTTTTATTCTTCCAGTACACCTCCTACTCCTCGGATAGCATTAACAACCTCTTTGATTGTATTGTTGTACTGAGAGATGTTCTATCCTTATTTCATTCTAACGTCATCAAAATTTCTTCTTAGGCTTTCAGCTTTAGATCTCAACACATTTTTATCTCCTCCATGTACTATCTTGAGTTTGTCTCGCATATGCTTTGCAATGGTGCATAATTTTACATCTTTCAATTCAGCATCAGAGAGTGAAGAAGAAATTTTTATCATCATAGAATTGTGTTCATGTTTCTCTCTCAATTGATCAACTATTGGAGGTCCAGTAGGTAACACAAATTCAGTATCCAAGTACTATGTGACATCATTTCCAATACCTAAGAGGTGGAGTCTTACCATGCTTTTCCATGATGCAAAGTTGTCTTTGTTAAACTTAGGCACATCCTTTTTACTCATCTTGTCATCTTTATCTTGAGTCTTGAAACTCTCTTCCAAGCACACTAGCTATTATACCAATTGTTAGAATAACTGAGAGGGGGGGGTGAATCAGTGGCCTCAAAAATTAATCCAAAAACTCAACCAAACGTTTATATCTCCAATATAATATCCTCTAGTTATTTTCATTCCTACAAGATGTATGCCTTTAAGTAATACTAACAAATTTATATTTCTCGGTAAATATATTGTTTATCCTTTTCTAAGCTTTACCAAATAGAAACAATTAAAACTTAGTGTTTACCGACCAATCCTGTTTTAGTAATGTGTAAAGAAAAACATCAAAGAAATGAACCATATACACATTTGACACATAGATTTTTAATGTGGAAACCATGTTAAGGGAAAAACCACTTGGGACCGGTAACCCAAAATTTTCACTCTTCTAAAGTGAGCTTGGTGAAAAGCCAACCATGTTAAAGGTTACAAACACACTACTAAGTGCGACCTTGTTAGAGGATTTAAAACCATTGGTTAGTATTTTTAAGTTGTGCATTCACTATGTTTTTAACAAGTAAAAACCTTTTGATACTCTTGAGTATCTCAATACATTAAGGACTGTTAAATCCCACTCAGTTAAGAGATTTTCTGAATCAATGATTAAACTGAAACAATAAATGATATGCTCATTAATACAACTTAAAATTGCAAATTTTCAAACCTTATTGTAAGTTCATAATACCTCTCTGATCAATATGCTATTCAATCCCTTTGCTCCCCTCTTTTTTTTTTTTCTCGATGAATGTTTTTGCTTCTCAGTTTCTCAGTGTCTGCAGAATTCTTGGCTCTGTTCTTCAACCTATATGATCAGATCTGCATGAAGAATTCTATCTTCAATAGAATTATATTTAGCATTCCTCTTTTCATAATGAATTACTTGTCTCTTTATATAGACATGATTCCACCATTTCTTCTCCTTGTCTTTCTTGTTCTTGGCATAGATTCTTTCTTGATCCGCAAGTCTCGTCATGCATTTTCTTTAATTTTTAAATCCTTGGTTTAGTTTTATCCCGTAGATTTCTCCTTGACAACTATGAATAAAAATAGCTTTAAATATTCAGTTCACTGGTCGATAAAAACAAATCAATCAATCAGTTAACTCTATCTTTATCTCTTGCCAGCTAAGTGTTTTGTCATTTCCTAACTCTAGTTCTGATCAGTGATCAACTCTTAGTTTTCTCGGTCAATGACTCCAGTTGTTCTTGGGCATCAATATTATCCGTCGGTGTTGTCCGTCCATCGGGAAACACTTTGAACTGCTCGAGATTCACTTCAATTATGCTTTGGGTTGTGGTGCTCAGTATACACTGTGACTGCATGGGGTTCTCTATCTTTCAGTGTGCACTGTCCATCGGTGTTTACTATCACTCAGTGCACACTAGCTTTTTATATTTCCTGATAACATAAACTTTATCTCTTTGGTTTCTTGAATTCTATGACAATATGTATATGACCAATCAGATTATATCAAGTTGACATCAATGACAATACAGTACACTAACTAATTTAATGTATTGCATTTAATTTCTGCAACTCGGTGATCATCAACTTGTCATCTTCAAACATTCAATCATTTATAGTTCATCATGGCCTACCAATATCAAAGCTCATGATGTCCACCAAGTACTCAAGAGTTCATAAATATATCATCTCATGATATCGAGAGCATTGGCCTGTAGAATATCAACTCTCAAGATATTCACCAAGTGCTCAGAGTAATGGCCTACCAACATAAAATCTCATGATGTCCACCAAGTACTCAAGAGTTCATAAAGATATCATCTCATGATATCGAGAGCATTGGCCTTCATAATATCAAGTCTCGTGATATCCACCAATTTCTCAGAGTAATAGCCTGCAGAATATCAAATCTCATGATATCCACCAAGTACTTAACAAATATTCATAGGTAATGTGCACTTACCATAAGAAAATTCACATCATCTATTATGATTTGTTTCAGCCATCACAAGATGTCTATCACAATAGAAGATGCCATCTATCATGATCTATTTCAGCCATCACAAGATGTCTATCATAATAGAAGATGTCATCTATCATGATTTGTTTTAGCCATCATAAGATGTCTATCACAATAGAAGATCATGGCCTATTTAAGGAACTTAACCCACCATGCAAGATATCATCTATCATGATCTGTTTTAGCCATCATAAGATGTCTATGATACAAGATCAAGTTATTGTAAGATCGTCACCTTCGAATAACTTTAACAAATACAAGTGATAATCATTTGGAAGTTGTCACTTCCTCATGATGTACACAGGGGGTAGGCCCATTAAAAACATGGAGTCACACACATGACATCCACCATGCCTCATTTTAGAGGGTGGAAACAAGGAATTTCACCTCGAACTTCTCTCACAAAGAACTCATTGAGAAGATATCAATTTGTTGATCTTTTCATCCAAGATTGCTTAAGATAAACTATCAGACTCCCTCTGAATCTGATATCAATCTTTTGATCTCCTCGTCCAAATTTATCTCTAAATTGTCAAACTCCCTATGAATCTGATATCAATCTTCTTTTTTCCTGCAAGAGCATATCCGGAAAAGATCAAGGAAAACATCTCTTATTTACATATAGAATTAAAGATGACAGAGAGACTACAATGAGTAGATAAATGTAATATTCAAGGATAATAGATACTTATCTACACATCAACATCCTTGACACAAGTTACTTCAATGAAGGTCCATATACATCAAATCAGAAAACACCTTCTCAGATTATTTGAGAGACATCTCTCATTTAAATCATTTCCCCACTAATGATGGTTCAAATGGGAATGTAACATTGGTTATTATACCCCCCCCCCCCCANTCCCCCCCCCCCCCCAACAATGTACAATTCACACTCTTATATCCTTGAACAATTCTCATGTCTTCTTGTGAAATGACTTGATTTCTCCAAGATAGGTGACACTCTATAATTAATGATTTCTTTATAGAAAGAGACACCCTTCCTTGAATATGTTCTTCTTTGTTAACACTTGACCACGATCATAAAAAATTAACATATCTCTTTAATGAAATCCGCAATCTAAAATTTCACATAGACCCGTACACAGTCCGTCATAACTTTTGAACTTCACACTTTCTCTCCAATCACTCCAGTGAGATTCTTCAAAATTTGTTTTTCACCAACATATCCAAAATCTAGAAAAATCCAACGGTGGATGCGACATGGTCCATGTAGTGAGCCTGTATTTTCTAAGACAGACACACATTCACCATCAACAAACTACTCTCTTACATTTGAAGTTTGGCTCTGATACCATGTTAAGTTTTAGGATAGCTGCAAATGTAATAACACTCTATGTTGTATGTGTTTTCCAAATGCAGCTATCTCTCTTTCATTTATATTGAGAATGAGGATATGAGAGACATGTCCCTTTCTATTCATTATTATGAGATTAATAAAATGACAATTGATTATGTAACTACATATACACACACACACACATGTAATATCTCTGAATCATTATTATATTAATTTCTCCTAATACTATTTTAGATATATATCTTTATATATTATATCTCACATAATATATATATATATATATATATTCAATAGTCTCATAGTATTTATCTGACAGAAGCTACAAAACATCAACATAAAGTTCTAGCATGTTCATGGAAAGAAAGAAATGAAATGAATAGGTAGGTCAAGGAGTTTTATTCACCTAAAAGGTGAAGAGCATATCCCTACTACTTCTTCAATTCCCAAACATGATTAACAAAGGTTCATTCCAAGCCTCTTATTCTAGGGGGATTAGAGTGTGTTTGGCTTTTTGATTCACCCAAAGGGTGAAGAGCATATACCTAACACTTTTCATCCACAAGAAAGGAGGCTTAATTTTATGTTTGGTTCATTGCTTAGTTCCTTCTCATCTCAAATTTGGCATGTTTGGCATTCTGATTCACTCAAGAAAGTGAAGAGCATAGGCCTAATGCTTAATTTGTGACTCAAATTCACTCTTTTACTTAAAGCTAGATTTCAACTTTGACATGCCACAAGTTAAGCAACTGCGAAGGGATTAAGATCTCACCTTTATTCTATGCTAGCAAAGCTAGGCGCTTTTTTCATTTTCTTATTTTGCATTTTACTACTCACCTAGTGGTGATCATTCCAGCTCCTTAGCATCCCCTTCACACACATTAGTCCAAAAATCCAAGGAAAACGTAAAGAAAATTAACAAAATTAAAACTCCTTTTTCAAAACTGATCAAAGATTTGCTAATTAAGGAGTAGAAATACAATTGAGAGATACATATTTCGATTGATAAGCTTGAATTTCTCTCAAAGATCTTTCATATGATTCAATTTCCTTTGTTGATTCTTACAAGAAGTTATTGAAATAAATTCAATTTTCATTCCTCAACTTCATCTTTTCTTGTCTTTCCTTTCTTTGCACTTGGATCTTAGGTTTCTGCACCTTTTTTATGCTTCATCGGCAAAAAAATAGAGAGTTAAAATCATTTAAATGACATAATTTGCAATTTGCATAAAACAGAGCTACGCGCTACTAAAATGAGCATACACTCTACTTCATTTATTGTAAGCACTACTTCATTTATTGTATGTGCTACATAAAGTATTGAATGTGTTATTTAAACTCTAGGAAGCACTATTAAACTTTCTAAATGCGTTAAAAGATAGACTAAATGCACTAAAATGATTTTTGCACCCGTTGACAGAGATAACAAAAGCGTCAAAAGGTTATATTAAGGCATCGATATTCGTAGTAGAGGTGTTATTTCACCGTGTAAAGGCATTAAAATTCTTCGTATACGCGGTAAAATAATATAAGACAAGAGATAGAAGAAATTTAGCACGCGTCGAAACTACATGAAAATGTGTCAATATTTGTCGAGTAAGTGTTATTTCTCTTGTGAAAGGCGTTGTTGTACCTACAAATTGGAAATCTGCAAAATAAAGCCACTCAAAAACATAAAATCTTGTTTAAAATGTTAGTATGAGGCCTTTGCCCCACGGTGCGCGTCATTTTGTATATAAGAAATATCTTCATGAAATTAGTTTGCAAATAAGATCAATTCAAACATGAAAGAATCAACAATTAAGCTATTGGATTGAAAATAAAAGTAAGAAGCATCTCATGGTTCCCTGTCTGGAAAAGCTAATTAAATGCTCTCAGATTAGCATCTATTAGTGTCAGTCCTAGAATGAGAAATTAAGCTTTGTATGATGCAATTCTACCCTATCATAGCTCAATTATGCTAAAATTGTTCCATTAAGATCACTACAATGCAAATTCACAAATGAAAACTATGCTTAGAATGAATTGCCTATAGTAATGCTTCTCTTGATAATTGGATGTAATGTGGTGATTTGCATTAAGAAATGCACTTTATTTATAGGATTTTCCCAAGGGTAGGGGGTAGAGTGAGTTAGCCATGATTAGAGGTGAGTTAGGTTGATGATTTCAAAGGTTGGGAAAAACTAAAGCTTGGTTTCAAATGTTGAGACAAGAAGAAAAAATGAAGGGCCAAGATGCACCTCAAGATGAGTGGTGTAGAATTGATTTCACTCTTGATCCATGTGAGTTCAATTCTTCATTCTCATTGGTCTATTTGATTTTTGTCCCGTGTGGTGGGTGAGAATAATAAGAATATATTAATTGATTTATTTTAGCCATGTCTACCCTTGAATGGGTTGGATTTCATTTGATTTAAACTATATAATTAACTGATTAAAATCAATTGTACAATTATTTAATCTTTTTATTTAATTAATCCAATAGCTTTTATTTTCAATTAATTCATGATTTTAATCTTAATTGCTCACTTTGCTCCTTGCTTGACCAAAATTAGGTGTCTACAACTTGTTTAACATTTTCTCTCTTAGAATATGATGGCTCCTCCCGCGCGCTCTCCTGCACGCTTGGAGACTCCCGCGCGCTTTTCTCCCACCGCACGCTTTCCTATCCGCTCGAAGACTCTTGCGTGCTCTTCTCCCACCATGCACTCTCCTGCACGCTCGAAGACTAATACATCTCATGCGTTGTCGAAGGCTGCTGGTGGGTCCTCCTCGCCTGTGCTAAATACTTCCTCTGTGGTGTTGCTTGCTTCTCCTATTTGTCTTTTATGTCCTAGTCTGTCAGGGGATGTGGTGGCGACAATTTAATTTGTGACAGTGACTAGGGCTTCTACTATGGTCAGCAATAACGGAGTCCTACCCATCGTTCCTGGCCCTGCAGTCTCTTTGGCTCTGGGGGAGTCTTTTGCTAAGATTGTCTCCAAGACTACGGTGATGGAGAAGGGATCTAGGGTCTCTACTTTGGTTCCTATGTGTGGCTCCCTCTCATTCAAGATCTCTTCTGAGACTAAAGGGGATTCGGAGAACAGTATAGAGATTTTTTAAATCTCATGGGCTGATTTTTTGCTTTTGGGGTTTCTGGCCTAGTCTTCCCCTTTTGCATGATTGGGTTACCCGTAAATGGGAACCTTTTCTTTCAAGTACGGTTCACATCTTTCCTATGGAAAAGGGTTTTTTCATTGCTAAGTTTGATAGGGTTGAGGATAGAACGAAGATTCTATGTGATAATTGTTTTTGGTGGGAGGAAGATAAATGTATGCTTATGATCAAACCCTAGCATCATGACTTTAATCCTTCATCTGAATTCTTCAATAAGGTCCCTATATGGGTTAGACTACCTAATCTCCCTCTTCACCTTTGGCATGATTCCATCCTTGAGGAAGTGGGGAGACTTTGGGGGATTTTTTTGATGTTGGGTCATGATTCCTTCAATATATATCATTCCACTTTTGCTCGTATTTTAGTAGATCTTGACATTTCAAAGGGTCTCCCAACTAGAATCAAAATAGATTTAACATTAGGATCCTGGATCCAGCAGCTTGACTATGAGGTTATTCCCTTCAGATGTCGCAAATGCTTTAAGAATGGCCACTTTTCATCCCAATGTGGTCTGGAAATTAAGAAAAATAAATATTCTCCGTCCTGGTGGAAGGGCGCTTCTTCACAACATTATATTGTTCAAAAAAGTTCCTCTTAGTCTGGTAAGGTGGATGATTCTGTTATTCCTCCAGCTACCCCTTCTATGGTGGTTGATGGTTATAACTCTATTTCTATTGGACCTGATTCTGCTCTTTCTTAGTTGGTTGTTGCTACTGGTGGCTCTGATGGTGGCTCTGTTGCTGATGTTGTTCATGTTCCTTTTTCGTCGGCTATTGTTGTTGGCGGGTTTGGAGATGCTAGCTTGGCTGGTGTATTGGGCCCTACAGTTCTAGCTTGGTAACTCCTCCTATGGTTGGGGTTATTGATGGCCCAGTGCTGGATGTTTCGCTGGAAGATTCTATTCCCCTATTGGGAGCTGGGTCTTTAGCTGTGGATCCTTTGTGCTGGCAGGATGAGACTGCCAAGGTTGAAAATGGGTGGATTACTGTTAAAGGATTTGTTTTTAAAAGGTCTTCCTCTTCATTTTATATGACCCTTCGGTCCCATAAGAAGGGGACGAAAGGATAGTTCTCGTTCTTAACATAGTTGATCTCCAATGATTCATCTTTTGTAGCATTTTGGGAAAGTTTCTTTTATGTTCTCGGTAGTGAGTGTTCCTCTTATGCTTTGGTTGATCTTTTATAAAATAACCATAATGTTAACCTAAATATGGAGATTAATTAATTCTCAAGACCGATTCACTGCAAGGACCGCTAAACATATATAGGAATCAACAAGGAACAAATTTGGAAAGCTAAGTTTTATAAAGGAATTATGCCACTAAAAGGTGTACCAAAGTTTGCAACTCAGCTAGCTTTCTTCAATGGGTTTTTTCCTGAACTTCAATTAAGTTTGAAAAAAGAGTGAGCACGGAAAATGTGAGAGAATGTGACCTTTTAGAGGATTGGTGTTCGGCAAGATGGACTTTTTAAAGCTATTGATTAGGTGAAATTCTACAATGGGAAGAAAAAATGGAAGGTAAGGAAAGGATGAAAGGTGGATCCCTTCAATGTACCAAATGGTTATTCATGAAAACTTAATCTATCATTTATGTTGACAACACTTATGATCCTCCAATTTGTTGATCTAATTTAATTGATTGACAATTATTCTCTCTAAAATAAGTTAATGTCTATTATGTGTGTTTCCCTTTAATGCACTTTAGTACTCTTTTCCTTCTTTTTTAGATTAAATGCAAGATATAAGAAGATATCAAAATCTAGAGGCTACTTCTTGATAATTTTGAATTTTGACTCTTTGCATACTATTGTCAGTTAAAAGATGCATATATATGTAATAAGACTGTTAGGTTGTACAAGAATTGAATTTGGATCTAATGGTTGTATAGACTGTAAAATTTTGGGTTTGTAAACTTGCAAGAAAATTGGTAACAATCCAACCATAAAATATCTTAATCTAATTAGATAAATTATACACCTATCCAAAAGAGAGCCAAATAATCAATCATGCATAAAAATGAATCTTCATAAAAAAAATACATAAAAGATCTTTCACAATTTTCTCCTTTCTTTCTCTTTTTCATGCAATGTGGGCTCTCAAATTTTCTCCAATGTGACAATATGAAAATTCGAGAGTTGTGGCTAAGAAAATTGTGAGGAATAACCATCTTTTTATAGATTTCTAGACTTCAATGAATGATTCGAATTGAGGGGTGCTAACTGATAATGAAGGGCTATGATTAATTGAGACTAGACTAATTGGACAGATGACTGACTGCATGACATGATTGATTGAATAGATAAGTTGGTTGATTGACAAATAAATGTTTGCATGACTAAAGAATAAAAATATAACTGATTGCATGACTAGAGACTAGAAAGATAAGTGATTACTCAAATTATCAGACTAACTTGATTGAAAAGAACTGTTAGTCAATGGATGTTTTTGAATTAGGTAAAAACAGGTTTTGTAGGGGCCCCGAAACCCTGTACAAAGAAGAAACTTAAGAAAGAGCTTTAATAAATTCTAACACACAACAGTCCAGCCAAACCATAAGGCCAGACCCCCCCAAGAAACACCCAAGAAAATGCTGACAAAGATGAAGCTTTGAATAACAGCAGCCTAGGAAAAAAACCAACAACAAGATTATCCCTTAGACCCCTTCTTATGGGATCAGAGTGTCATATCAAAAGAATGAGAGGATCTTCGAAGGATTTACCTTTAACCGTAATCCATCCTTCTTCCACTTTAGCAGCCTCTTCCTACCAGCATAGGGAATCCAAAACCAAATTCTCAATAGCCATTGAATTTCCAACACCCAGCACAGGCACTACCAGCAAAGACCCAGATCCCGAAGCCCTGCCAGAAATAACAGCTAAAGAGGGAGAGGCAAGAGGGCCTGTAGAGCCAGCAACAACTAGTGTACCAGCAGGATATCTGGATCCATCCATCAAGGAAGAGACATTTCCAGCAGAGCCAGCAGAATCTGAAACCAGCACTTGGACATAATCAACAAGGGGAACACCCACACTAGTCAATTCAACAACGTGACTAACACCAGTAGCATCCACATGGGATATATATTTTCCCACCTCCGAAAAAGGGGAAGGATCAGGAGAATCCGGAGCAACCACTTGGGAGAAGCTCCACTGGAAGTAATAGTCTTCTCCACCAAATAGTGTTGCATTGTAGCACCATTCCACCAAGAAGCCATAGATTTCTTTTTTTCTAACTCACATTGAGCCGCAATATGCCCAGTTTTAAAACATCTTCTACATCTGAAGGGAATCCCTTCAAAGTCCAAAGTTTGAGTCCAACTTCCTTTAGAGGAGTTGATTACAATCTCCGTAGGAAGCCCCTTAGAAAAATCCATATCAACCGAAATACGAGTAAAAGTGGAATGCAAAATATCAGATGATTCACCATCCACCATCAGAAAATCCCCCAGAGCATTACCGACCTCCTCCAAAAGAGTTAGTCAATCGATGTTAGAGGTGTGAAACTGAAGAATATAATTAGAATTAAATAATTATTTAATTGTGCATATGAGGAAATAAATAAAATAAATATTTTATTTATTTTTAGAAGAATAAGTTTGCATTAGGGAAATGGAATAATTAAATAAATTTATCATTTATTTAATTTTAGAAGGTATAGTAAATTAAATAATTTATGATAATTATTTAATTATATTGACAAAAACAAGAATATATTTAATTAAATAGTATGAATATTTAATCAAAATTAAGAAAAGAGATTAATTAAATAATAACTCGTATAAGATTCTTTGACAAAAATATAATCCTATTTGTAGCCATTTTTGTAAGAGTTGAAGGTGTTTTTTATTCATATTTTTGTGGTTTGGAATCATCTTTCTTCTATTTATCGTTTTGTTGTTTTAGTAATTTTCTTCCTTTGACATTATTTGTAGGCAACTGAACATAAAAGAAATCACTATCTAATATTTCTTTTAAATATTTCATACAATTAATTCTTACTATTACTCCCTCTAGCCTAAGAAAAGATTCATTATTTGTCTTTTCTTTGAAGAGGGATAACTACTACAATATGTAATGTCCCCTTTTTGGATAAGTAGGAAACAAGGAAAATTGCCTTGCAATCCAAATTGCAAGACCTATTTCCTTACTATTATGAATATAAAAATGAAACAATTGATAAGATAGATATATGAATAATATTATTATTATTCAAAAGACAATATGTATATGCGATATTGATCACTTCACTCCTATATCTGATATGGATGATAATAATTATGCAAGTTGATCATAATATCCAACGCCCAAGATATTATTCTTTTCTGATTTGTCAACAGAGAGTGTGCTATGAACCTTTAGTTATAATCCCTTATAGAAATTAGATTGTTATTTCTTAATTAATACTTTAATGTATGCAATGACTTGGAAGATTATATTGGCTATAGTGCTCTTTCAACTCTTGCAATGACTAATATGTTAATATCACTTATGATTACTATCGCAAATAGAGAATTATACTCTTGCAACAATTACAATGATGGTTTGTACCTGTAAAATGGTGTTATCTCTTATATGTATTTAGAATCCTGCAACCAAATTATGCCATTAAGGCTAAGTGTTCGATATGAGCATATCCAAATAAGATCACATATAAAAAGAATTATGAATGAATGATTGTTGAAGTGAGTTTGAATGTCTTGAACCAAACTGCGGGTTTGCTGGTCAAGATTCATAAAAGAAGACCGGAGTTGGAAAAGATTATGGAAATCATTTAGGGTTGAGTTTTCCTTTGGTCCCTTAGAATGTTGGGCCTGATGGACGTCATTAAAATCATTCATTCATGCAATTAGAGATAATAATTGTGTACTCGTAATCACTTCTTCACCCCTTCATCTTTTAATTAGTGCTAATATCTGGATCAGTTTGTATGCAGGCATAATATAATCTTAATCATCAATTAATCTCTTGTATAGACTAGTCAACGCTAACTTTGATTCAATCATATATTTGAAATGATCGATATATTAAAAATCCTTTCAGGGAAGGCTATTAATTCTAGGCCGTCATTGAAACCGTGTGAATGGGATGGTGGTATGCAATTAGCGATATCAACATTAATTATAATCGCTCTTGAAACTCTTATTGAGTTTGTTCATTGCCTTTATGGTATTCATACCATCAATATAACCTCTCATCTTTCTCATCATTGATAACTCTTCATTTAAATCGCTTGCCTTCTTTATTATTAATCGATCCTTAGCTCGATATTGTATTAATAGTGTCATCCTCTAATCATTTTCTCCCTTTTATAATTGCAGTTTTGGATCTCATCGGAGTCAAATTTCTTTTTTTCATATTCGTGAAAACATACTGTTTTTTTTACAATTTTTTTGTGGTTTTCCACTACAAAATATGCAGATCATGAAGAACAAATGACGAAAATTTCATGAAAATTTGTTGTGTTTTTTCATTTTTCTAAATTTGATCAACGGTACATTTTACATGGAGGATAACCGCGTCTTAATTCTTCTACTGTAAATCATCCCCCATTCAACTTACTTCAAGTTGACAATGCTTAGTCGATGTTGAGTAGGATCTTTGTTGAGGAAACGATCATCTTAATGAATAGATATTAATATGCTCATTTATTCCACAACCTTCTTATGTTTCATCGATAAGTTCTCTCCACACATCTTTGACACCGTTGTTATTAAGGGCCCGTTTGGACGCAGGCATATCGACCGTTATTCTCGAATTGCGTATTCCGAATTCCAAATCCATTGTTTGTGGTCGACATGCACGGATGGAATTGGAATTTTGATATGCCAATTTTGTCAAAAAAAGGGCATACCGTCTTCCACTTGAAAAGGTGGAATTGGAATATCAGGCTCGCATGTCAGTTTCCAAATGCCAATTTTGAAATGTCGTCGGGTCCGCGTGGCTGAAGTAATTTTTGGCATCCGCCTTTTAACCTTCCTTTTCACATCCGCAACGGCATTATTCTCGCTTTCACATCCGCAACGACATTGTTCAAAGCTTGGTTCTCTGCATCTGCATCACGTTGCTTCATTTGTTCGAAGCTTTGTTCTCTACATCTGCATCACGTTGCTTCATTTGTTCAAAGCTTGGTTCTCTGCATCTGCATCACGTTGCATCTGGAGGTCACATTTGTTTAGAAACCCTAACCCGTGCTGAAATGAAGGTACTTCTAGGGTTTAAATCAGTTTTTGTAACTTCATTTGTATCAATTTTAGTATGTAATATGGTTTGTGCGAAGGGTTATATGAATGTATCAGCACATAACTAAAACAAAAATCTTAGTATCAGCACATAAATAAAACGCAAATCTTACCAAATGATCCCACATAGATAAAACGCATTTTGTAACTTCATTTGTATCAGTTTTTGTAACTTATTTTTAAGATTTGCGTTTTAGTTAGAGGGCATTTTGGTTTCAGAAAATGTTTATGGGCTATGCTTCTTTTTCCAGATTAGAAAACTAAATCTGAGGTCATTTTTGCGACTGTTGTAGAGTAATGTCACTATTTGAGGTCATTTTGTTGTTTTATTTGAAACCAAACTCTTTTCCAATATTGAAATCCTAGGGTTTGAAAAAGTTCTCTGATGCAAATGCTCAGAGGGAAGTAATTACAGTTTGCAAAGGTTAAATTTGTTTGCGATTATTATTAGCATCACTTGTTTTCAAGTTAAAAA
>MU228371.1:1801525-1813519 GCA_018584345.1 Thuja plicata | reverse complement strand
TTGCAACAATCATACAATGAGTAGTCAAGGCTCAGTGGGTGGGGAGGGGTCTCAAAAATTTAGAGTTGATAAAGGGTCTCCTTTATGGAGACACACTGCAAGAATTTCTCAATGTCCTAGAGGTGGGGGGTTTATATGAAAATGTAATTTTTGCCACACCCAATATAGAAGCTCCTACTCTCGAGAAAAATTGCATTTTTTTGGCCCTGGGGTCAAGGGATTAACATGTGTGAGGGCCTAGGGCCAGATAAGAAGGGGTTGTCACCTACACGAATAGCAGCTTTTGTAAAAGAACAAGATGCTGACAAATTAGTTTCAAAAGGGAAACGAGGTGCTTATACTGGGAAACAAAAAGCAATACCACCATCCTCTCAAACAACCACTAGAACACATCCCTTCTAGGGATGATGAAGATGGAGAACAACCCCAAATCACCACCCACAAGAGAGGCCCATTGGATAGGGCATTTCAAAATGAGCCGAGAGATATTGCTGATCAAAAAATTGGGCGTTTGCAAATGGTGTTCCATTCAACTTAGTGAGATCACCTTATTGGAGGGAGATGGTGCAAGCAATAAATAATGCACCTTCTGGTTACCAAGGCCTTGGATATGAAAAGGTGCACACCACCTTATTACATAGTGAGAGAAAAAATGTAGAGGCCCAACTAAAACCAATAAGAGATTATTGGGTTCAAACGGGTGTGTCTATTGTTTCATATGGATGGAAAGATTGCAAAAACTGTCCATTAATCAATGTAATTGTTGTAAGCCCCAAGGGGTCAATGTGTTTTAGGGCAGTTGACTATGAAGGGGAAGTAAAAGATGCAAAGTTCATTGCCAAGAATCTCATTGATTCCATAGTCCGTGGGCCATGAAAATGTTGTCCAAGTAATTACAGACAATGCAAAAGTTTGCAAGGCTGCAGGTGCTTTGGTAGAGGCTAGATATGATCACATCTTTTGGACACCGTGCACCGTCCATTCTCTCTATTTAGTGATAAAAGCAATTGGGACCCAAGTAGAATGGGTGAAACAGATATTTGAGGGTGAGGAGATTCAAATGTTTGTGACAAATCACCATATGTCACAAGCAATTTTCAGAACTTATTCGAGATTGGAATTATTGAAGGTAAATTTTAAAATTTAATTTATTTAGCTTTGCATAACTAAATAAAATATTTTTTGTGTTGTTTACATATTTAAATATTTTAAATGTGTTACTAACTTACTATTAACATGTTCTTAGGTGGTCGAAACTCGTTTTGCCTCTCACACAATCGTCTTGAGACAACTTGTGAAGGCAAAGCTTGCATTGCCACAGATGGTCGTTAGCAACCAATGGGGCATTTGGAAGCAGTCCAATACAGCAAGGGCCCAAAAAGTGAAGGCAACGATACTGGATGATGATTGGTGGGGTTGAGTGGAGTATGTTTTGGAATTCACCAAGTCAATCATGTCAATGCTTCGCTTTGTTGACACTGATGAACCATGCCTCGGAGATGTCTATGATTCCATGGACACTATGTTGGAGGAGATAAAATTGATAAGTTATAATACATTCCTCTATCTTTGTTTATTGAGAGATATCTAGATTCTAAATTACCATAATGATAATTTACATCAAGATAAGTATAACTAACATGAAAATCATTTGATATCCCAAGTAATGAGCTTATTGCTCTCATTCTCTCTTCTTCTTTACGCTTTGTGCCTCATTCATATTATTCACAAGGGGTTTTTTCTTGTTTTTTCCCCTTTCAAAATCTTTGAGTTTTTGTGTTGGTCTTGGAGCATTTTGGTGAATTTGGTGTTTGATCTATTGGAGTAATATCTCTCTTTGTGTATTTGGTAAAACTCTTACTCTTGCTCACTCACTTGGATTCTTTCCTAAGCTCATTTCCATTTTTTAATCTTTCTAACATGGTATCAGAGCTAGTTAAATCCTTGTTTTGAGTGTTGCATTTAGGAATAGTTGAAAGATATCTTGGTTGAGGGGAAGAAATCAGATTTTTTGTTGATCTAACTCTTGTTTGCAGGGTTTTCTTTCATTTTTTTACAATTCTAAGTGTCTTAACCTCACCCTCAGTCGGGCAACCGCAAGGGTTTTCTTTTCATGCATTTTTGTTCATTCTAACAATCTTGTTTGCAGGTGTACACTTTGCTCTATTCATACTGATTTCTCATTTTTTTTCCCTCAAAATCTAATATATCTTGATTTAAACTATTGTTTATGATTTCATATTCTTTTTTTGCAGCATTGTTTTATAACATAACTTTGTTAACTTTTAATCTGTTGTTTTCATACTGTTTTTATATTATATATCTCAATATTTTGTATATGATTTGACGCATTTTGGTGTTTGTGCAGCATTTAACAGAGAGGCAATCAAAATATCTAGTAATAAAATTAAGTATAATAATAATATTCTGGTTTAATCTATTTATTATCAGCGTTTTATACAAGTTATATTCTAGTACTTTCGCTGCTTCATCTTTGTTTAATAACATATGTTTGTTGTTTACAATCTTTATATTTATCTACATCTATTATGTTGTTTATCTCCTTGTTCTGGTAGAGTTTCTTCGTGGTATTCGGGTGGTTTGAAGAAGGCAGTATTCTAACAGATTTCAAATTGCAGATACTCCTCCCTCTCTCGCGCAGGTCTCCTAGCCCCTTGCGCAGCATTCTTGCTAGCTTTCAAACGCAGTCATTCATCTTCTCTCACTGTATCCCTGCACCAACTTCTCCCTCTTCAGCGCAACTTAGCATCTTAGCCTCTTAGCTTTCTGCCCTCCTCTTTTTTAATGCAGCCTTGCTAGTTGTCTCTCCTTCTCCTTAGTTGCTTATGCAGCACCTTCTCCAGGTTCTCTGTTCTCTCCGTGTGGCATCCTTTCCCTAGCGCTACTTTATCAGTGCCCCTCCTTAGCGCAACCCCTGCCTCTGTGCCTTGCGCAACTTTACTTGGCTGCTTGGTCATTCGATGTCTTAGCTTTAGCATTTTTTCATTGCAGAGCAGACTGCATCTCCTTTGCATAGCATCTTTTTTCATTGCGCAGCAGACTGCATCTCACCTTTGTGCATGGCATTCCAAGCATTCAGCGCACCAGTTTTTTTAACATTCAACGCTTTACTTTGCCTTGCGCAACCTTTGTTTTAGAGCAGGCATTATTTAAGTGCAGGCCTTTGTTATCTTTTTCTTTGCCCAGCATTGTCTTGATTTAGCACAGCATCAGATTATTATAATCATTGTTTTTTGTCTAATTTTGGCAGCATTTCTTTGAATATTCTCGCAGAGAGAATACTCTGAACTCCTTACCATTTCTGACTTATCTAAGTTTAGTTTTTTTCAATTTGAACGTATCTTTGACTCATTTAATCTCATTATTTTATTGTTTCATAATTAATTTATTACTTAATTCACATTTGGTCAAATCTTTATTTACATAAAAAAGTTTAAACGTTAATACTTTTTTTCCGCTTAATATTTCTTACTATCGCTTCATTCTTACATTCATCGTATCAATTCTAACATATTTCAATTGTTATTTTGTTAATTAGTTGTAATTAAAATTTGTTCCTTCATTTAATCTAAAAATTTACATTTTTTTCATATCATTATTTAACCATTCAAATTGTGATTAACATTAAGTTAAATTTACTTTCCTTGATCTTTATCATTATATATTCATTGTATTTCACTTCATTTTAGCTAATCTTATATTTTTTCTTTATTAATCATGTCTACTCTAATTCTGGAAATTAAATTAAACAGCTCTAACTATCATCAATGGAAGACACATGTTTCCTTTCTATTCTGTTTTAAACATTCACTTGAAGTTGCTACAGATGCTTCTATTGAACTAGCTGCCTCTACTTCTCAAGCAAACAAAGATGCATGAAAAACTAAAAACGAAAAAGCTCTTGGATTGATTGGTCTCTCAATTGTTCATGATCTCTATGTCTTAATTGGACATTGCACCAAAGCCCATCAAGCGCGGGACATTTTGCAACAGACGTGTGGCAGTTCCTCCGAATCCCGAAAGATTCAACTCCAAGACAACATGGAGGACTTGAGGTATACTAATTTCAAAACTATGGATGAATTCTTACTCACGCTTGATGCTATTAAAAGTCAATTAAGTGGTGTTAATGTTACTTTAACTGATATTAAATTAATTACTATCATTCTCAAGAAATGTCTTCCTAAAGAATTTCAGCAATTTATTACTAACATTCATTCTCAACTTGCTATTCCTAGTTTAGCTCCTCATTTAACTTATGCTATTTTTCAAAATTTATTACGTCAAAAGGAAGCTAAATTATTGCAATTTGGTACTATTAAATCTTTTGAACATGCTTTTGTGTCTAAAACTCAAAATCAAAATAATAAATCACATACTCATAATAATAATAATCATCATAATAGTAATTATTCCAATAACAAGAATTATCGTAACAATAATCATCATAATAATGGTTATTCAAATAGCAATAATCATAATAATAATTATTCAACAAGTCTAATTTTAGGCCATTATACAATAATAATTACAATAATCAACAAAATAGGAAACCACATTGTCCTTATTGAGGAAAAGATGGTCACCTAACTAATGTTTGTTTTAAAAAACAAAATGAAAAGAAGCCTATGAATAACAATAATCAAAATAACTTCAAATCTCAAGGTAATCAATCTCGTCCTGTTTTTATTGCTGGTTATAAAGCTTCTCATGCATTAGAATGGATTATTGATAGTGGTGCTTCTCATCATGTTACATCTCATAGAGAAGTATTTGATTATTTGCAACCTGATACTACGAATATTCCTATTCAATTAGCTAATGATCATAGTTGCAAAGTTGATGGAGTTGGTGATATTAATGTTCCAAATGGAAAATTACACAATGTTCTTTATGTTCCTGAATTAAAATCTAATCTTCTTTCAGTTGCTCAATTATGTCAAGATTACAAAGTTAAATTTTATAAGGATATGTGTTATATTATTGATCCTAACACTGATCATGTTGTTGATAATGTGCTAAGATGGATCATGATAACTTATTTAAATTTTATGAGTTTGCCTCTTCAAGGTACTCTTTGAAAGTTGATATTGATTTTAATATATGACACGAAAGGCTCGGCCATTTGAACTCTAATTATATTTCTTTGATGCAAAAATCTAACATGATTGAAGGATTACCCCATATTGTTCCATCTAAAATTACATGCATAGGGTGCATGAGTGGCAAAATGAAAAGGGAGCCCTTTCCTCATGGTACTTCATGGAGGGCGTCTCATAAGTTACATCTTATTCACAGTGACCTTTTGGGTCCAATGAAGAACATCTCCATACAAGGTTCAAAGTATGCTCTTACCTTTGTGGATGATTTTACTTATTTCTTGCATACTAAAGATCAAGTTCTTGACACATTTTATGAATTTCATATGTTTGTGGAAAGACAATCTGGTTCTAAACTTTAAAATTCTTAGACCAGATAATGGTATTGAATATGTTAATAATGTATTTTGTTCTTACTTGAGATCTTTTGGTATAAAACATCAGCTTACCTTTCCTTATACACCACAACAAAATGGTGTGGCGGAAAGGAAGCATAGAACTATTGTGGAAATGGCTAGATGTATGTTACATGCAGAAGATATGCATTACAAGTTTTGGGCTGAAGCAATGGCTTGTGCCACTTATATTCTTAATAAACCTCCTACTAAAGCTTTGCAAAATATAACTCCTGAGGAAGCGGGGTCCGGTAGGAAACCCAATTTACAACATTTGAAATTTTTTGGATCTATTGCTTATGTTCATACACCCAAACAACAAAGGCATAAACTAGATTCTAAATCTTCTCCATTTACATTTGTTGGGTATGATGAATCTACTAAAGGTTATAGAGTTTATGATCCTATTACTAACAAGGTACATATTACAAGAGATGTTATTGCAGAAAATGAAGTTCATGATTGATCCAAGATTTAAAGAGGGCATTATTGATCTCATGGAGGATCAACCTCCTATCCTAAACCCTACTCCTAATGCACCTATTTATATTCCTACTAGTATTAAAAATGATGATGATGATGGTAAGAATATTTCTACTCCTAGTGATAATTTTGCTCATGATGGTGATAATTTTGTTCATAATGATAATGATATACTTAATCCTCATAGTGATGATGAAAATGATGAGTTTACTCCTCATAGTGATATTTTTGTTACTTCTAATGGCCCGTTTGGGTGCTGGAATACCAAATGCTGGATATGGTCAATTCTAGAAGATACATATCCTGGAAATGATTTCCGGAATATGGGATGGACCCGTTTGGTTCACTCAAAAGAGGACTGAGAAGATGCATAAATAATTTTAATTGTTTATTTCTTAATTTTTTTGAATACGATGTGTGTATATATACACACATGTGTATGTATACATGTATATATACACACACATTTGTGTATATATACATATTTACACATATGTGTGTATATATACATAAACACGTGTGTGCGCATATATACACACATGTATACACACACATGTCTATACACACATGTGAATATATACATGTGTATATATGTGTATATGTATATATACACATATATATATACGCGTGTATATATACACACATACATAGATATATGTATACATATATCTATGTATGTGTATATATACACATGTTTATATATACACATGTGTATATATATACATATGTATGTGTATATATATACACATGTGTATATATATACGCACGTATATGTGTATATACACACATGAATACACATATACACACATTTGTGTATATATACACATACACATACACACATTTACACCTATCATGTCACGAATCCGACGGGATATTAAATTTGCTTTTGTAAAAATTGGAATTGGAATTCAAAATTCCAATTCCACCTATTTAGGTGGAAAATTGATATGCCCATTTTGGGCAAAATTGGAATTTCGTAATTCCAATTCCATTTTTATTCATGGACCCAAACATGGAATTTGGCATTATCCGAAATTAGATAATGTCAATTCCAGTCTAATTCGAGCGCCCAAACGGGCAATGGTTTAAGGATTTACTTAATGAAGGTGATGATTGTATTACTAGAATGGGTGGACTTAGACCTAGGAGACTTAATTATTGCAATTATGCTTTGATGTCTTTTCTTATGCATTCTAAAGATCCTCAAACTTTTTCTCAAGATAAAAATCAACCCCATTGGCAAAATGCTATGCAAGAAGAATATGATAGTATAATTTCTAATAACACTTGGGATTTAGTTACTTTACCTCATGGCAAAAATCTAGTTTCATGTAAATGGTTATACAAAACTAAGTTCAATGCAAATAATGAAATTAGTAAGTTTAAAGCTAGGCTAGTAGAAAGAGGTTTCTCTCAAATTGAAGGAATAGACTATAATGAGACCTTTGCTCCTGTTGCAAAAATGCCTACTATTAAAGTAGTTCTTGCTTTAGCTGCTAAAATGAATTGGCCTATTCACCAAATGGATGTTAAAAGTGTCTTTTTAAATGGTGATTTGCATGAAGAAATCTATATGTCTCAACATCCAATTATTAAAGAAGGTAATGAACATCTTGTATGTAAACTTAAGAAATCTATTTATGGTTTAAAACAATCTCCTAGAGAATGGAACTCCAAAATCAATGCTTTTTTTTATTTCTCAAGGTTTTGCTAGAAGTAAAAATGATCCTAACTTGTATATCAAGCGTAGTGAAGATGACATTATTATTATCATTCTATATGTTGATGATTTGATTCTTACTTCAAGTTCTAACCATTTAATTTCTGATGTTAAGTTCCAACTTAACCAAAAAATTCAAATGACTGATTTAGGGCTTCTACATTATTTCTTAGGAATGCAAATTTGGCAAACCCCTAAGGGTATTTTTTATTTCACAAAGTAAATATGCTAAAGATCTTCTTGATAGATTTCATATGAATGATGCTACTCATGTTTCAATTTCATGTGAATTAGGAACTAAGTTAATGATTGATATGGAATCTCCATTTACAGATGCTACTCCTTATAGACAACTCGTAGGAAGTTTAAATTATCTAACTCTCATTGGACCTGATATATCTTTTAGTTTTGGTTTAGTTTCAAGATTTATGTCCAAACCTCAACAAACTCACTTCAAAATTGCTAAAAGTATATTAAGATATATCAAAGGTACTCTTGATGTAGGATTATTTTATGATGCAAAGTCTGATTTTACATTAAAAGGTTTTACTGATTCAAATTTAGGTGGAGACCCCAATGATGGGAAATCTACTTTTGGGTATTGTTTCTTTCTTGGTTCAGGTGCTATATCTTGGAAAAGTAAAAAAGATCAATTTGTTTCACTATGTTCTATTGAAGCTGAATACAAAAGTTTTACCAATGCCTCTAAAGAAGCCTTATGGCTTAGAAGAATACTTGAAGATTTGGGTCTACCTCAACAAGAACCTACACGTTTATATTTTGACAATCAAAGTGCAATAGCCTTGGCAAAGAATCCGATTTACCATGCAAAGTCAAAGCACATTTCTCTCCACAACCACTTCTGTTGGAATTATATTGGAATGACGTACTGAGAGGGGAGGGGTGAATCAGTACCTCTAAAACTTTTCCTTGGTTAGCCCATTAACCCTTAATCATCAGTTTGTAAATTATCTTATCTAACTACTCATCTTTCTTTATGTATATGCAATCATATCATAAGTTCTTTAATATGTAACCATAAAAGAAACATTCATGAAAATAGATAACACATAACACAAGATATGATATCGCAGAAAACTCCTATTAGGAAGTAAAAACTGCGGTGGAGATTGTTACCCACAAGACTTAACTATCTGCAGATAAGAAGGGGTCGGTTAAGGCTTTACAATTGGTCACTTCTGATGACCTACCCTGTTAGGAGTATTACAGTGAAGACCTGTTAAGATCTACTTCGTTTGAAGCTTTAGCAACACTGTTAAGTGTGCACTCTATTAAGAGATTTGGAAAGAACGGTTAAGTCCACCTTCTACAAAAGGATTTTAGATGTGATGCACTTGTTAGAATGCAACTACATAAGTCTTTGATCTGATGATGTATGCAATCTCTAATTGCTGATAACATATCCAATAAAGCTTCCTATGTATAGGTAATCATCTTTCCATGATTGAATAATACCTTTGTCTGCTCGTCGGTAGCCTCTGTGTGTTCTTGACAACTGATGTGATCTGTTTCTGAACTTTGCATGAATTCTGCCTTCTGCTCCTTAGATGCTATTCGTGGCTATCAACAACAATGAATTCATAACTCACAATTTATTTGAACATCTATTTATACTAGATTTTGGCTCAATTCTTGATTCACGCTTCGCAAGTTAACTTCTAGATCCAAGGTTTACAACTTGACCTTGATCTTTAGTTAGATATGTTTTAGATCCATTAGCATGCTTTAAAACATTTACATAAAGCTTGCTTGACCCTCAAGTTATGATTTAAAACAAATTAAAACTCTATAAATAGAATTACAATGGTTTATCTGACGTGTAAAACTCAGATCCACTATTTGTGGGTTCTCTAATTGACTATCGGTTCTGACTGTCAGTTTTCTGTCGTCGGTGTTCCTTTCTTGAACTGGTCGTCGGGTATGCCTTTTTTGTTCTCTGTCGGTTTTGTTCTCAAAACTTGTATCGTCGGTGATGATCTCCATGTTATGTTATTGACCCGTCGGTGATGTCCTGTTCACTTTGTCAGTGTTCGTCGGTCAATTCCATACTTAGCATTTTTCATGACCTCTGTGTTCTGTCGGGTATGCTCGTTTGTCGGTAATACTTGTAGTCCGCCGGTAATGCTTGTACCGATGATCTCTGTCAATGTTTTTCACTAAATGTACTAATGGCAAAATTAATGTCATCAATCTCCCCCTTTGACATTAGTATCAAAAACATTGATATGTGCAATATACTAAGTGTGTTGGTATGTACACCTGTGTATACTCCTTCCTTAGTCATTTGAATGACTCCCCCTATGTATATGCCGGTAAGTGTAAGTATATATACATATCTGTTCATTCTGTACATACAATATGCATATCTTTTCTATTCCTCCTTTTTTGATTCTAAAGGCAAAGGTACTTACAGCTTGTCAAAAAGGTGGGAATGTGAGGACTTGATCTCCATCATCTTTTCCCATTTCTCCTTTAGCATTTCTAGAGCCATGTACTCCAGTGATATCCGTACATGTATATCATAGATGTTGTCTACTACAGACATCTCGGGGGTTGCAATAAGGTTTCTTACATCAGAAATATGTTGCTGAAGAATAGTAAGATTAGGCAAAATGTGTGCCTGTAGTTCTGTAATCTCACCTCTTAGTTGTGTTTCAGCATCCCATATTTCTTGCCTTAGCCTGTTAGCCTCAATGACCTTGTCATGATGCGCCTTGATAGTGTCTGCATTTGAGATTAGGCTTTGTGCACTTGCTGTGACATTAGAATCTATCTTTGCTAACTTGCCACTATTTTCTTTTGTAAAATTTTCAAGCGTGCACATCTTTTGAACTAAGGTAATTGCTTCAGCAATCATTGGCTCTAATTGATCAGTTAGTTCAGAGAGCTTTACCTTGTTCAGTGCCACTTCTTGGCTGATTTTATCAATTAATTTGTATTGATACTTCTTTTCTGCTTGTTCTTCCATAGCTTGTTCGGCATCTATATTTTGCTCTGTGATTGCGTCGGTAAGAACGGCAATTTGTTCCTTAACTGTAGCATTTGCTTCAAGTTTTATCTCAGGAACAAGTTGTTGGAGAATATCTCTTGCCTTGTCAAGTGCCATTGTTTCCCTGTGTTCTTGCATCATTTTCTTTTGAATGGCTTTTCTTTGACATAGCACTCCAAACTCTTGAAGTTTATCACTGTCCAAAGTGGTAATATCCCAGTTTGGAGCTTCTATTACTTCATCCAGTGTAACAGCCAAGATGTCTTTCTTTACTGTTTTCTTCTTCTTCTTCTTTGGCTGGGTGGCAGATTGATGTACTACCATCTGTAAAGCATGAGATTGGGTTGACTTGGCAAGTGAGGGTCGAGAAGATGAGGCATCCTTTTGTATATGTTCTGAGTCCACCAGCTGGTTTGGTGAAGACGTCTCCTCATTTGCCTTGGGTGTGTCAACAAATATATCTTCTTTGAGTTTTGTGCCTTCATCCTGCTTGACTCCTTCACTTTTATCTTTTTCTTCAACCTTTCTCAATGTATCATCAGTTTTGTTATCTACCTCTTTGTTTTGATCTTTTGACACTTCTTGTTGGTTGTCGGTTGCATCCTTCATTTCTGTATCTGTATCCTTGTGAGTGTTGGATGCATCTTTGTTTTCATCGGTACCCATATCCTTGGGTATATTATCATCTTTCTTAGATGATTTATCCTAACTTGACTGAATATCAATAGCATCTATTAAAATATTCATTTTTGTAGGTGTATTGACTGTTGCAGTGTCAATAGTTGTATCCTATCCGTCGGTATTGCCCTTTGCAGCATTTATGTCTTCATCTTTTTGAACTTTTGTTGCAGGGTCTTGTCCTGTAGTGGTATTGACAATGTTGTCTAACCATGATTCATCATTTATATCATCTTTGTTACCTTTTATTGTTAACTCTTCTTTGGTAACTTCTTCATCCTCTAAACTGATGTGGATGGGGCTTGCTTGTACTTGATTATCTTCACCGTCTTTTAGCCATTCTTCATCTATAATATCAATCTGTTTCTGGCCAGTTATTTGTACTTCTTCACTGTCTAACTCAGCTGTTGAGTTATCTCTTTGATTTGCGGTTTCCTTCTCATAACTACTTTCCTCATCAAGATTGAGTATCTTGCTCCATGTATCATGGGTTTCTTGTTCTAGCTCTATAAGCTTCTCTTCAAGAAATTTATAAGCTCTCATCTTGGGTGAGAAACTTTTCGCATGTTTCTCCATGATTTCATTGAT
>MU228371.1:1778264-1790567 GCA_018584345.1 Thuja plicata | reverse complement strand
TGGAGCATTTTGGTGAATTTGGTGTTTGATCTATTGGAGCAATATCTCTCTCTCTCTCTCTCTCTCTCTCTCTCTCTCTCTCTCTCTCTCTCTTTGTGTATTTGGTAAAACTCTTACTCTTGCTCACTCACTTGCATTCTTTCCTAAGCTCATTTCCATTTTTTAATGTTTCTAACAGTACCTCCAACCTCTTGCAATAAAGATTCTATCACAAGTAAGTTTTTTTTCTTTCTTTTTGGCCACTTGCATTGTAGAATTTAACACTTAACACTTTTGAATTTATCTTGTATTTATTTAATTTTGTTGGTTTTCTCTCTAGGTTGAGAGCTCTTCTGTCACTGAGTAGAATTCGAGTACTTACTCCTTTATCCACTCAGTCAAGCATAACTGGTTGGCTGCAAAAAAAGCAAAAGACTTGGTGTATATTCACAACAATTTGCGCCTCCTAGCACGGAAGGATCCAAAATACAAGAAGGGGCCAGAGAAGCTTCGGGATGTAGCACCCAAGACTGCAGACTTGGATATGACCATTCGGGATCTTGCTAGAGCCACTTTGGCTAATGTGGATGATGATGATGATGATGAGAATACCCTCTAGTGCTAGTGGAACCGCTTTGGGTTCCAATGATGATGTTGATCAGCCACTTGCAGCTACTGAAGATCCCATTCATTTGGACTTTTTTGATAATCCATTTGATGATCTGTGAAATGAAAACTTTCGTCTTTCATGATTGATGAACATTGAATCATGTTTCAAACTTTAATGAACTATATTTTGAATTTTCATTTTGTAATTCAGTAATTCAATGTGCTGATTTTCTTTAGAATCGTGAACATAGATCAATGATCAAGTATACTACATTAATTTTAATGTTTATCTTTGAGATTTGGCATTGATCAATGATCAAGCATCATAGATTCATACTATGAAATGATTTAGTTTTAGAATTATGTATATTTCTCTTATTTTTTGTATATAAAATGCATATATATACACACACACACACACACACAAATCCATACGAATCATAATAGGAAAAAAAAAATCACAAATCCATGAACCGGATTCTCGAACCCGAATCCGTACCCAAACCTGAACCGGCAACTTAGAAAAAGACTCTTCCTCTTCAAAAGGTTTGGTGCTTTCATAGGCAGCCTAGGAAGTTTTTCTTTTAATTATTTTAAAATGGATTTGTCTCATTCACCAATTCACCGCCACAAAACCTTTCCTTCTACGGGGTCTGGCTTAGATAAAAACTTAGACTTCACGTAGACGACATAGATTAATAAAAACAATCATTCACTAGACACAAAACAGGCTGAGGCATTTTGCCCCTGAAATTGACAATAGTGCTGATCCATTTTGTCAAAACCAAACTAAAAACTACAAACTAAATCACACAACCCAACATAACTACTGGAACAAATGGACAAACTTTATTTTGGTGATGTCGATTACTCACTAGCCCGGATGCTCCTGCATCAGACTATAATTAAAGGGCAAGCAGTGGCAAATTTATTCCTTCCAAAAGTTGGGATCTATTTTGGTTTGCTGAAAAATTATTTCCGAAATGAGGACTAAAACATTGAAGCAGCTCTAAAAAGTCTTTAACCAGTCACATCGTAGACTTGGAATGAGAATTTGATAGACATTCATCATCCTACAACAGACGTGTCCATTAATCTAAAATTAGATCTCGAACAGAAAATTGTTTTGGGTCTTCGCCAGCTTCACCTTTGGATGCTGTCTATGGGTAGCAAGAAATATGATTAAGGGAAAGAATATAAAATGAAGCCAGGAGCATTGAAAAGTCATCAACGAGATAAAGTGAATTCATCTGCAAGTCCAGTAAAGGGACAGGCTTCCCAAACCAAGTACAAAGCAAGCCATGACCAGCAACATAAGAGTAGTTTCACATTGGAGATAAAGAATTGGTGTACCTCAGAAAGCAAAAGATTCAAGAGCAAGCAGGGAAGTTAAAGGCATTGAGTCATGGACACCTTGCTGTACTGGTCAAAGTAGACAACAGCGCCTACAAGCTAATCTGCCTTCTTATACAAATAATTACTCAGCCATCAATGCAGAGAACCTTAAACTCCATAATCCATCCATGCTTGATAACAATGAAGGGTGAGTCTTTACCTTCATATATGATTTATCATTTGGCACTAAGAGCACAGTAGAAACATGAGGAAAATGTGACTCCTCAAAAGAAAACTAAAGTAGAACGCAGGGAGAAAATCTCGAACCCAAACCCAAACATGCATTATATTTAATGAAGATAATGTAGCAAGTGTTACGAGCTGAACAAGCCAAAAAGGCGGCATACAGCCACAATATTGCCAATAGGAAGACAAGGCACTCAAGATATTTTTTATGCGATAGCTTTTTCCTTGATTGACGAACTATTCACTAAAATTCTCAAATTAGATTCTCCAACTAGTGACGGCCATTTTTCCTTCTGAAATGTACAGTAAGTTGTTATATTTTCCTAACCATACACCGACTAGTAGCCAACACTTAATTTTTGCCCTATAATCATCTGCAATACATATATTTTTAATGTTTTAGATGGAAAATATTTGCCTGCCATATGATCAGTGTAAAAAGAAAAATTCCCTCATTGAATTTTCCCAGCCAGCATAAGTGCCCATAGCCCAGAAATCACTCTGGAGGCGCAAAGGGGGAAAATACATACAACACAACAGAAAAATAATTTGTTTGATCATAGGTTTTTAATAGAAACCCTAAATCCTAACTAAATAATCAGCCATAAGGATTTTATATGACATGGCTTAATAATGGCACTGGCATTTAATGGATATAAAAATCTCCATGCAAAAAAAAATGGGATTCTGGGGGGCGCCCAATTTTAACTTCGAAGATTTCATCGTAAAGACAATAAAACCTATCAATAAAAATCCAAATGAAAGATTTTGTACTGCAATACTCAAAATATCCATTAACAGGGGAAAAAAGAACAGAACGTAGAGGGTACCCAAACATAAATTCTGGAGTTTCACTCTAAATTTGAAGAAGCCGGAATTCTAATTTCGCAGTGGGGCAGCAGTTAAATCAATGAGGCATGATTTCGTCAATCTTGAGAAAACCGAATGGGTATATAAAAATTGAATGTAGTGAACATATAACCAAATAAATTCAACAACTTTGAGCTCACACCTCCTCTTAGTAGAACCCTGAATCGTAACAACAAAAATCAAAATGATTTATGTGTGTTGAAAACATTTAAACGTGTATACAGAAATTAAACATAATGTCAGCGGTATTTTTATGTAATAAGATACTTACACCCTAACATTAAAATCAAAATGGTTCCGAATTCTAATACAAAATTTTGCCTTGGAAATTTGCATTTCATGACGAATGGGTTTTGGAAAAACAGAAAAAGAAAAGGCCAATCAAAGATTCGAGATTTCATTCAAAGTCTACAGCATCCAGTGCCTAAATAGAAATAGAATATTGTGAATGTGGAAAGAGATTTGATGGGTATGTAAAATTAAAGATCGTGAAGTGAAAACTAACGTACCTTCCCCTATCTTGAGCTCTGCGGCATTTTCTTCTTCTTCTACTGAAGTTGACGCCATTGTCGCTGATAACTAACTTCAGAAGAAAAGAAAATACAGTGTTACCAGAAACGTGAGGGTTTAGTGCCGGTTCGCGTTTCGACAGCCGAAACGCGAAACCCAGATGTCAGTTTGGATACGTTGCTGCGAAATCTCGGTAAAAAATACTTAAATCTATTATGCACATACAGATGAAATTAATACATTTGAAGTTGCAAGATCACCTGTTAAGTATTAGGTTTTTACTAGTTAATAGTTTTGTTATAAAAAGTCTTTTTAGCCTTCGTTAATTTATTCTTAAGCCTCCTCAGCATGAATGATGAGTGCACTTTATTATCGTGTAGTTTATTTTATATCATGTATGTAAAAATTATTATTATAAATTATTTAATAATATATTTTATTTATATAAGATAAAAAATTATATGTACAGCAATTTGTAAATATTTTGTTTCTTGTCATGTTGTCCTTGTGGTTGTGATTTTAGTTTCTCATTTTTGTAATTGTACCACTTTGTCTAGGACTATGAATAAATGTGAGAAATATATAATAAAGTTGGAGTAGTAAGGGAATTTTAACATCTTGGAAAATCTCATTGTAAAGGATTCTTACTTAGGGAATAAACATTATATATCTATCTTATAATTATTAATAGTTCAAGGGTAGAAAAATAGTAGGGCAAGTTTGAGGTAGTAGGTATCAAGTATGGTCAAGTTGAATTTTGAGTGTGTTTATAAAAGAATTTAGGTTTAGTTGGATTTTATTTCATGTGGATTAGAGCAATTAGATGTCAAAATTAATAATTATATGAAATAAGATGTGTTAATTAGTGATTTGAAAGTTATTTATAGAGGGGAGTATAGAGATGTGGAGATAGAAGGTGAATAATTGTCAATATAATTAAGAGGTGATTGTGCAAATTGAAAATTAAAAGTGACCTTAGAAGAAGTTTTTGCATAGAAAGCTAAATTCAATGAGATTACAAGGGCACATGATTATAGGTCTCAAAATAGAATAGTCTAGATTACTTGGCTAACTCTAGTGTGCTTTAGTTGGACTTTATATTTATTAAAAGAAAAGAGGCTAAAGGTTGGGATGGACTTGAACCTATAATCAAGGGGGGTTGGCCATCACAAACGTTAGTTGATGTGGTATGACGTAAATATATGTTCTTTGGATATTCAAGAGGCATCCATAATATTGATATATATTGCATGCACATTTTTAAGCATGATGGTATTCATTTTGAATCACTTTGGATTATTACGTGTCATCAATCATAGAGGTGGGATTACCTACATGGCATTTTCTAGTTTGTGTGGACTATAACATATAGAGGGTTTATGCTCTTCATAAGTTTATTGGTGTTAACTCATGTGGCATTGTTGGTATGCATGGCACACGAGGAATCATCTAGGGACTCATAATATAGCTCAACATTGAACCATCGTCTAAAAAGATTTTCAATTATGGTGTAGAAGGAAATTTTAGTTTACTCAAAGCAATTTTAGGGAAGGATTATTTCGCAAGTAATGGTTGGTGTAGACACTAAAAATATTCCTCTTAGCGTCGACATTAATTTATCATCGTATCACCTTACTTATTACTATCACATATCATTTATCCTTTATTATCCATTTACCTCTTCGCATTAATTATTCATTAATCAATAATTAATTGTTCATTAATTATTATTTATTTATCATATCATTATTAATTATTAATCATTTATCCATTTATTTATCACAAACTTGAGGATGACACTATCAATGACATTGCCAACGATAGAGCTCAAGTATGGAAAATAGATAAAATAATTCATATCATTCTGTATAATGGAAAATGGTGAGCAATGCTAAGATGTAGATTACTCAACAAGATCCTATATTATACATTGGAAATACAAACCCTCACAAAGCGAATTTGATTAACACAACCAAAAGGAGGATAGGTGTTAATGCAAGATCTATGCTCAATGAGGACTATAATCTAAACCCTAGCTAGAAACCTATTAATCCAATCTAGAGACCTACCCTAAGCGTACCCTAAGCCTACCCTATTCCTACTCTACTCCCATCACCTCATTTCCTAAGCATGCTTCCCTACCTAATAACCCTCTGATCATACTTAAAGAGGTGATTCCTAACTGTTTTAAGGCTAATGGAATGCTCACCCACATGTGATAATTCTCTCCAAAATGGACACCCATTCCTCTTTAAGGCTATTTACTCCTTTGTCCCCCACTTGGAATTCTTGAGCCACTCAATATTTATTGCTATATTTGACTTCAAATTAGCCATCCCTTCAAGCTTATGTGTCCCTTATGTGGCTCTATGTGGATGCCACATAGATGCCACCTCATTCAACCCCTCCTCTTCTATCCCAAAAATCTATAAATAGAGGCCTTCTCCTCTTGCATTTTCATCTCTCAATTTACATTGTTATCATGTTATTTTAATGTTAGGAGTTCATTTCTAGTTTCTCATGCTTTTATGTTTAAATCATTTAGAAATCACATGCTAGGATAATGGATAAATGAATCATAGTTCTTGCATATTGCATATCAATTCCATAATTTAGGATCATCTTTGAGAAGGATTTGAGACTAGTTCTTCATATTAGCTCTTAAATCTCTTCTTTTGTTTCCCATCTTGCACTCATAGTTGCATTGCATTGGGGACCTATTTCATTTGTGTTTGAGAGAGCACATGTACATTTAATCAAAAAGTACAAATCAAACAAGTAAAAATAGGGTGCAAATAGTTTGTTTTAGTTCTATCCGATGTTATGATGTTGTCTTGTTGGTTTCTTTGTTCATTTCATTAATCATATGTGCTAACCCACTAACTTGTCATGTTTGATCTTGCTCCCAACAGATTGAATATTTCCTCATACACATTCTGGTAAGCCCAGTGGGACCCACGTCCCTAAAACTCTTCAAACTTCTTGTCTTTTTCTCCTAAAATTTGCCATACTCACGGATCGGCGTCTGCGCAAACGTCGGTTCTCTCAAAAATGTCGTTCAACGTCTGCACTGAACCAACATCTGTGACTTGCATCGGCATCTCCGCTTGGCACTGTTTATTTGAGACTTTCCAAACATAATTTTTCATTTTTTTTTTCAAGATTTACTATCTATCCCACTGCTTTTTGGTATTTGAGCATTCTATTTTTTAGCAGAGATCGATTTTACAAGTAGTTATAATGTTGAAATTTTACTAAGAGAATGAATCTTGATAACTTCTTAAAGAACACTAACTTTTAAATGTTTGGATAATCTCAAAATGGCTAAATCTGATGAATTTGAAGACTAAGAAAGAAGGGAAAGTAACTTTTTTGCTATTTTTGTTGTGTTTTTTGAGCTTTGTAGATACAACAGCATCTGCGTAAATGCGGGTTCCTATTTCGGCGTCTGTGAAAATGACAGTTCAAAAAAATCATTGATCGACGTCTGCGTTTCATGAATCGGCGTCTCTGACTGGTATAACATTTTTTTGACTTTCTGTGTTTTCTGGTTTATTTTCCTACATTTTGTCATTTTTTTGAGCTAAAACACAGAACCAGTGTTTGCGCCCTGAATCAGCGTCTGCACTCTGACAGGCTTTTAATGATCATTTTTCTAACAACTTTTGAGTGGTTTGTGATAATGTTTGTCAAAGATTAAAATTTTGAAACTAATAACCAGTTGTGTTGCAGCACCACTTGCCAAAGACATAAACTCGAAAGATTACTCACTATTTGTCTTGCAGGTTGCCTCAATTTCAATCAACTAAACAACCGTGCTTGTTAGCATTTTATAGGCACATAAACTAATTAGATTGATATTTTTGTCTAATCCAAAGCGAGTGTTAGGGGATTATGCTCTCTTCCCTTTTTGGGAAGATCAAAAACCTAGACGCATTTGCTTTGTGTTAAACAATTAAATCTTTGGGAATAAACTAAGTGTGTCTTGCATGTCTGTGGAGAAAATGATACTAGGTAGGAGAGTATGCTCTTTTCCCCTTGTGGGAAAATCAGAAATCTAGACTCATTTTTGTCGCCAATCCAATTTGCTTTTCAAGTTAATCCTTTAGATGGTCCTGCTGATTAAGGGAAAAATCTCCCAGGAACGACCCACGTGAGAACGAGGTGTAAGCCACACCACTCTAACTCATGTTAATAAAATTTACTCCTTGGGGTTAAAGCCTCAGGAGTCGATTGGCATTTGAGCTTATACTCGGCTCTCGTCTAACTTAAGTGTGGCCTCACGGTCTCAATCACGTTTACGTGACCATTTTTGTCAAGACGCTCTATGGGGCTATACGCCTGAATCGTGCTTACGCGGACATAGAGGATACAATCGAATGGAGACACTTACTAAACACTCTAAGCATAGAAGCTACCTGATTCACCTCCGAACGATGATTTATTATAGTGTGTGTGGAGGGAAGAATCTCCCCCAAGATCCCCATCATATGTGTCCTAAGGTATTGTATTGCGAAAGAGATCTTTGTAGCACAACAACAATACCTGGAAAAAGGCAAAAACATGGGCGCCCTTTCGGGGGTGACACTGTTGTGTGAGCTGAAGGACTACCAAGCAATGGGTCTATAATATTTCATGCAAAGCCAACTCCTTAGGTAGAATTGTGCTTGAAGTGTTTGAAGAACATTGACAAATCCAAAACACAAACGGAATACCCAACAAATGAAATTTGTCACTTGCTTGTATCCTTCAAGGTTGCTTTGTCCCTTGTCGGATTGTTTTCAGACCTATGCATGTTATTTTCTGATTTGATTGTGTTAAAATTGGTTCTTTCCATGGAAAAAACCTATTGAAAATCAGAAAGGACTCAAGCCTTTGCTAGATCATAAAAAACAACGTTCTTTTTCAGGCTGTTGTAAGCTTCAAAAATTCGCCAACATCCTCAAACTTTGACCTTTTATGAGATATGTCCTAAGAACTCCAATTGCTCATCCAAAATCAAAACCTTTTGCTATAGGACATGATCGATTCCAAGAAACACAAGAAGGTGAAAACTCCATTGCCTCTTGTATATAGAGAACAAAAGAATACAACCCGAGAGGCTACCAAGTACCAACACATAGTTGATTCCGTTAAGAAAGAAAATCATAAATGAGAATAATTTGACAAAGTGATATACAACAACAAGGTTTCTCGCTTCATGGGCAAATATCATCTAAATGTTGCTTTTGTCAAATTTGAACATTATGACTAGCTGGCCTCCCACAACAAACACACACTCTTCCTCTTCTTAAGCTCACTTAGCTTGCATTTCTAGGACCTCCCTTAGGTTGTCATCTTTATAAACACATCACACACTCATGCTAGCATAATCCAACATAATCCAATCCAATCCTAGTCAACCTAACATCATCCTAATCATCATCCGCGACAATCTTAATCGCATTCTTCACTTGGTATTGCACCCCCTTTTCAGTTGCTTAGAACCTACATCTTAATCAAACCCCATCCTTGATTGTCCTTAAACTAAGCATTGTTTAGGATAACTCCCTTTTCCTTTGCAACCACATCACCTTGATCAAAAGGTTGGTTCACATTGACAGAGAATCTCATCTGCTAAAGACCACAAGTCTGTCTTAGGTAGACAATCACATCCATTTGATCTTACACTAGGGAAAGCAACCCTGAAAATTAGTGTTTTTAATGTCAAGTCGCAAGTCTATCCATTTTAGGGTGTCTACATTTGCCCCTGTTTGATACAATGTGATTCATCGCGCTATGTCAAAGAATTTTTAGATTTGATCCTGCCCCAGCTTGCCCTAGTGACCGCAGGTGGACTATATGCCCCCTCAACAAATTAAGCATAGAAAATACGTCAGATGAGCATTAATTTGTTGAAAATGTGAATCACTATATGATGATGATGAATGCATTCCTATGTTAGTTATGATGTTATTAATGATGGATGCATTGATTACATGATCTACTATGCTAATGTTTTGGATTTTTCTTCTGCAATAAATGAATGTAATCTACTAAAATACACCTACTATCACCAGGGCAAGCTGGGGCAAGATCAAAATCATAGAATCTTTGACACACTCTGACAAGTCATGTTGCATCAAAGAGGGGCAAATGTAGACACCCTAAAATAGATAGACTTGCGACTTGACATTAAAAACACTAATTTTCATCTATTAATTAATGGTTTTTTAAATCGTTAATTAATCATCTATTTTCTTCTAAAATTCATTTCATCTATTAATTAATGGTTTTTAATCATTAATTGATCATCTATTTTCTTCTAAATTCATTTCCCAAATCATCTAATCAAATTTCCAAAATTAATTAAATAATTAATTTTATTCAATTAATTAACCTTAATTGATTAATTACCATTAATTAATTAATTAAATTCAATTTCCTATAGTTTAAATTGAAATATTTAAACTTACTAATTAAATTCTTCCAATCAAATTAATTTCAATTAAATTAATTTAATTTCATCAATAAAGCAATTCTAAATAAAAAAGAATTCAATTATCTCACATGTTGAAAACTTTAATTAAATAAATGAATTAAATATTCATTTATCTTCAAAGAGATAACTCCAATAAGATCACATGGGTTACTCCACCCATCTCTCCAGTTCACATGGGTAACTCCACCCACCTCTTCAGTTCTAAAAGGTAACTCACAATTAGCTCTTCAGTCAACCAAACTCTATCTCCTCTTTACCAATTGAAGAGGTGGAGTTTACCGATGGCTTCTCCAGTTCCCTTTGATCTCAACCGTTCATCTCCCTATCTCCAGGATTGATCTCAACCGTTCATATCATCCACAATTCCTATATAATAAACCCTTCATACCCATTTGAAGGATCCAAGATTTCAAGCTCTCGTGCGCCATTACTCCGTCAGTTTGGTTCTAGCATTCAAGCCATCTTGCGATCACACACCCATTTCAAGTATCAAATTCTTGATGTTTCTCAAGTCATAGACGTTGTCCACACCAATACTGAGCATCAAAAACAATGTTTCAGAAGGAGTAGAGAGATACAATAGAAGCTTCAATCACTTTGGGGTTTGCATTCATTTGTTTTTCTTTCTTCGTTTGTACATTTTATTGGTTACGTTTTAAGTTATTCGTTATATGTATTTTTGTGTATTTGATTTCTATCATTGCAAATCGGTGCTACTAACCCTCGCCTTTGGAAAGCTTGGGAACCACGAATCACAAAAGGAGGCGTACACTAGGTATGCATTTTTTAACATCATTTTCACCATGAGACTGTTGAAAAAGACTCGGTAGATAGAATTGAATAACTATGCATAGGCATCACTCATATTCATTTTATTCAACTTTTGAACCTGAAATGTTCTATTTTATGAACAACAATCTTCTTTATGATCTTGCATGATCTCACCTTTAGTGTCTCAGCCTGTATAGCTTTCATTACATCCTTTTACTTAATATGACACTAATTTTTTTTAGTTGTTCTAGATCTTCAATGAATTCATTGTTTTCACGGTGAACAATATTGTTCTCTGGCTTGGAAAACTCTATTATGAAGCATTACAAATATTGTTTCATCATTGACTTCATTGTCATATGCTCGTAAGAGTGTTTTAAGTTCTTTATAAAAATACTCTCTTGCATATTATGAACTACTCCTAACACATAAACAATTCTCACTGCTTGTTGTCTTTTATGAATACTCTCATTGTTTGGTACAATCTTGCATTAGTCCATTTGAGGTCCTTTTGATATTTGAAATTGCATTTAAATATTTGTACTAAAGGTACTGTTGCTTCATATTTGGTTATGATGTTCCAAACATCTGACCTTGCTTCATAATTCTATAACCTACACACTTGATTATCATTTAGTACCTCTGATATAATGATCTTCATGAATAATTCTTTACATGTAATGTTTCCTGAGTATTGAATACCTTGTGTTGAAAATCAATATTTGATGATGAAAATGATACTACTGTTATTATTTTGGCACCTCCATTTCACAACTTGGTGTTACACCCTCAATGACATTATTGTCCTATGATTCTCCTTTTCATGTTCAAGGGAACTATGCTCCATATTTTCACTATGATGTTCTCAGTCTGCTACCTATCACAATGTATATCACTCCTTGTGCTATGCTAGTTAATATCATTGTGCTTTATACTATGGTGAGATAGTCTTGGATTTGATCTCTGTATATTCTGGTTATAGTATATTGCTCTTTAAAACTTGACTGAAAATTCCTTATACACCAACGTGTTGAAATTTAATATTCTTAAATGTATATGCCCCTTGCAAATTTCTACCCCTGTGATGAAATGACTATGTCAAAAATACTTTTAAACACATATTATGGTTTTTCATTGAAAGATATGGCTATAAATCAATGTACCATGTATTATAACATCCACCCTTTCTTTAAATCTTCATGAATTCAACTGTGGTATAATAATGTTTTAATAACCATTTAACATTGTCTTTGGATTTCTGTTAAGACATCATTTTACCTTATATGTTTGTGTACGCCTCTCTCTCCGGTTTCCCACAGCTTTCCAAGGGCAGGGGTTAGTAGCCAAGGTTCACAATTGAATGCAAATCTATTAAGCAATAACTACTAAACGAAATGATCGAAACGCGAGCAATAAAATGTACAAACAACGAAAAGGAAGACAAATGAATGCAAACCCTCCGAAGCTTGAAGCTTCTATTGTTTCTCTCTACTCCTTCAATA
>MU228371.1:1744603-1778164 GCA_018584345.1 Thuja plicata | reverse complement strand
AGATAATTGAATTCTTTTTAATTAAGAATTGCTTTATTTGATGAAATTAAATTAATTTAATTGAAATTAATTTAATTGGAAGAATAAATTAGTAAGTTTAAATAATTGGATTTAAACTATAGGAATTTGAATTTAATTGATTAAATATTGGTAAATAATCATTTAAATGTTAATTAATTAAATAAAATTAATTATTTAATTAATGTTGAGAATTGGATTAGATGATTTGAGAAAGATGAATTTAGAAGAAAATAGATGATTAATTAATGATTAAAAAACCATTAATTAATAGATGAAAATTAGGGTTTTAATGTAAAGTTGCAAGCCTGTCCATTTTAGGGTGCCTACAGTTTGCATGGTGTTCTTCATAGGACTGGTGTCCTCAACAATGTTCTTATTGGCATTGACTATGTACTGTTATTCCAACATATTCTGCTTTGGTGGATTTTATTGAAGTGACTAATAGCACTATATTTCTTCATGTAACTCCAACTTAGAGGTTACTATTTCATTATGTCATTCAATCACATCATAGTAGAATTTTTGACAAAATATCATGTTCCATTGATAGCACTGCAACTGATATTAACTGTCTCTATCAATATTTTCTACTTCTTTCCTTGTCTTCATTTATAGTAATAAAAGATTATGATTGATTTTGTAATCATGACTTGATCATTATCATCTGACGTGTATGTCCTATTATGGATACTTTGCATTCAAAAGGCCTTACTCTTAAGTACAAAATTAGCAGTGATAAAGACCAATTTGTAACATTAAAACATCATTTTACATTTATTTTGATCTCATATGGCATTGTCCTTTGTTGTTGCATACGATTTAACTAATACATTCCATAGACATTTATGTTCCTCTCTGGGTTCCCTTTTCTACATTGAAAACTTCTTTTTATTGATGGTTTTTAGAGCTTCTTAATGATGATTCTTCATAGATTGATGCATTTTAAAATGTGGGTAGCTATAATGTTTACTAATAATGGTGTTCTCTTCCATGGTTCTGTCACTTTGATCAAATGTAGCACCCATTGTATTTTCTCTCTTTTACCCATGTTTAACTGATCTATGATAGCATGCTCATGTTGCATTCAATATCATGTTCATTGTTTTCTCTCTACAAATGATGAATATATTCAAAAAATCAATATTTGATATCACATGAAGATGTTTGTCCCTTTAACTTTACAACACACCTTTGTTCACTTCATCATATATGGCTATATATTGAGGATATGGAACCTAGATGCCCTTAATTGTTGGACCTATCATTTTTGTAATAACACTTGTGATTGATCTCTCTTGTATATAAATTGTTCTCATAGTAAAAATGAAATTTTAATCATGGACATAAGTAGTTGTCTGTGTGATATATTTTATACTCCTTTATGAAAGCCAATGTTGTTTATGTTTTTGATATTAGCTGTAGCAAGAGGGTGCTGACCCGAGGTACATAAAACCTAACATGACAGACTTAACAACTTATTAAATTAGCACTGTCAGCAATAGGTAAACAAGTATACTATCTACCTCTATCAAAAACCACAACAAAAAAGCTAAACCAGCAGCGGTAAGTGTCCCAAAAATTAACAGTATCAGAGTTAGACATCCAAAAAGAAATACAAAGCCACGCAGGGCTATTTAACATAAGTAAAGTCTTAATCTTATAACAGAAATGACTGGCCAAAATATAGGGCTTGGGGTCCGCAGCGTGATAGCACCCCAACCCGCACTTCATCTTCTGATGGCTCCCTTCCCATCCCATAAGCGCTTCGATATCAGCAGGTCTGCCCACTCTTCATTGAGGAACTTGTAGAGTTCTCTGTTTCCATCCACCGACTCCTTCCCAGCCGAGGCTTGTTCATTCAGTAGGCAGAGGGTTGTGGAGGACGCATGCATGACTTTAAGAGAAAAATTACTAACATCCGCAGCCTCTTGTTGGTGTTAGCCAAGTCCCCATTTAGTTTGGCCACCGAGTTCTCCAGATTAACCATCTGGAACTTAATTTTTCCTACCAAGCCTGAGCCCACAGCAGACTTAGGGTCCTCAGTCCTGTTATCCAGGCTAGAAATATTCTTACCCACATCAGCCACATTGTCATGTTTATCAATTTTACCCTCTTCCTGGTCTGTATTAGTCTAATTGTCCTCCCTTCTAGGGGACTCAACTGAAACATTTTCTTTATCAAAGAGTTCCTTCATAGCCCGTTTCCCTTTTACTTTGGTAAGCCGAGAAGATCGGCAGGTACTAGTGGGTTGAGGGTCAACATTTAGGGGGCATTCCAAGTTAATATAGATCTTTTTACCCTTTTTAGCAGGCTGGGGAGATTCCTCCAGGGTTAGATCATGCTTGTTGCCCATACAGGGAGTAGAGGTCGGGTGGATACCAAAGGAATTAGGGCTAACCGTAGGGGTAGAACCGCCAATGGAGTTTGAAGGCGAGGGAATGCCTTGGTTTAGGGAGATTGACGGGGACAAATTCTGTTGAGAAAGTTGGGTAATTTCCATAATGGGCAGAGGGTAGAGATCCTGGTGGAAGTGGTAGATCCTAAATATAATCCCCTGATGCAGGTAAATGGGTTTTTTGCCTAGGGAGATGGCCTCATTTACGACCGCCACTGTATTCTCTAAAGAATGAAGAAGGTAAAAAGACATGGAAATTAGTTGGAGAATGTACCAAACCTGCCCTCCAAGGTGAAATATTTCATCACGAGCTTACACATCTTCGGCTAGAATTCTGGAAGATTGGCCGTGCTATAACCCCCATTCTTAGACACAGGTTTATCATCATTTGCAAAGAACTGGTAAAACTTTGTTTTAGCCTGGGTTTTGGTGGTTTTCTTCCACTTTCTGCCCGTGGTTTCCATGCCCGTAGCTTTACCAATCACCTCCTCATTAATCTCAAAGGTGATATCATTAATAGTAACTCTTCTCTCGCTCCAGCTTTTGACAAACTGGTAAGAAATCATCTCATCATGCCCAACCAAACATTTCATGAAGGGAAAAATCCCACCTTCTTTGTAGAAATACATCACCATTGGGTCAGAGGTGAATTCTTCCTTGATTCTGTTAGGTTCAATCCTATGGTGGTCCCCTCCCATATTTGCATAGTAGTTTAGAGCATCCTTCACCCAAGACTTCCAGACCCAGTGAGAATCGAAACCCTTCTCAGCATAAAACCTTAAAAAACCAATGTAAGAAAAAAAAGCTAAGCCGTTGTGTGAAGTGGAAAAAATAGGGTAATAACTGACCTTTAAGCATCTATCTTTTTGCGTACGAAACCTGCTAAAATAATTGTCTTTAGGCACAAAATTCTCTACTAAGGCTGCCACCAAGGTTAGAATGTGTGAGCGGCTTTGTAAACCATAATTACAATCAAAACAATCTCCGTCATATCTTTTAATAATCACCCTAAATCTCTAATGGCATAAAAATACATTATGACACTTTATGAAGGGGGTGACGCAAGCAATCCACCTCCTCCCCCAAAAAGAGATCCAACCATCTGCGGCCACGTGGCCCTTCCAAATGCAAAAACTAGGCAAGCGCAAATGGATATTGCTCTGGGGTCCACCTTTTAGCGCCTGATTCTAATTTTGATTTTCAAACATCATGGTTGTTGTTGTTACTTCCACTCATTTCCCACCCAAGCAGGTCCTGAGTGATTTTTGGTAGCTAATTAGCAGCGTGCCAGCATCATAAGCCATCCGTCTGCAATCCCACGACCGCCATGGAATCGGAAAAAAAATTCCCTTCCCTGTAAATGTGCTTTATGGTGGACTGAACAAAGTGAAGCATTAGCCCCTGGATATCTGACAAAATAGGGTCAACCCACCATCTATCCAAGGAGTAACCACCAACAGCCCCAATAATAACCTTGGAGTCCCCCTCAATTTTTATCCTGGTGCAACCGTAGTTCAGGGCGAAATTTAATCCCCATATGAGTGCCATAGCATCAGCTTGATTAATTGAGTGGTCAAAAAGGGGGCCAGCATAAGCGACAACCAGTCTCCCTCATTGATCTCTTATAATTCCCCCTCCCGCTTGTCTACCACCCTGGGCAGCCCCATCAAAATTGAGTTTGTACCAGTTGTCCTGGGGAGGGGCCCAAACAGTAGTCTTTCTGGCTCTAAGTTTAAAGTTGTCAAATCTGTCAAACCCCTTGCCAAGACCCCAGGCCTTGGCATTCTTCCAATCAAAATCAATGGGGGGAGGGGGGGAAGAAGGGCTTTTCCAACTCCCCACCAGCAAGTTATCCTATATAATTTTAAAGCCAACATAGAAGACCTCCTTAGGATTGAGTTCAGTCTCTCTGAAGATCCAGTTGTTGCGTTCCTTCCAGATGACCCAACAAAAAATTAGGGGGATTTGGTTCCAGAGGAGTTTGATCAGTGGGTGCTGAGACGGTGATTTCCATTCAAGGAGAGTGTTCTAGATGTTGCAGTTAGACACCCACAGGAGGTTGAGTCTTAAGATAATCTCCTGTCAAACCCCATTAGCAAATTTGCAGTGGAGCATGATATGATTAGAGATTTCCACATCTTTCTTGCAAAGGCAACAACAGTTGGCAAGGCTAAACCCACATTTAGCAAGGTTGTCGAGCATGAGGATTTTCCCGTGGAGGGTAGTCCACCAGAAAAATTTGACTTTGGGGATTAATTGAGGCTGCCATACCTTCTTCCAAAATGAAACATCAGCACAGTCATTGATAAGCAGACCATAAGCCATCTGACAGAGAATCCACCATGTTGAGTGTGTCTCCAAAGCAATCTATCAGGTCTGTCAATCAAAGGGATGCAGATCAAAAGCAGCAGGTCCCTGAGTTTAGCAGCAAGGGTGGTCAGGTATGGTCTGAACTAGAGGTACGGGAGGAGGTCAATCCATTTGCCATTGGAGATGAAGTTGGAAACTCGGGAACCGACAAAAAGGGACAGGACATTCTTTAACTGAGAGAAATAGGAGTTCCCAAGAATGGAATTAGGAAGCTAGGGGTCATCCTAGAATCTGATATCTTGTCCATTACCCAATGACCAGATGACTCCTTTTTCTATAATACTCCTGCATTTGAGGATGTTGTTCCAGATTTTAGAGCCCCCTGGGTGGCCAAGAACCATAAAGAGTTTATAGAAGTGACCCCCATCTAGATACTTAGCCTCCATGATTCTGCATCAGTTAGCATTTCCCTGTATCATAGTCTAAGCAACCTTAGAAAGTAGGGCTCTATTGAGGTTGCAAATTTTCCTTAACCCTAGCCCCCTTAAGGTTTTGGGGAGACAAACAATATCCCAAGAGACTAGTGGGAGGCATTTCTTTTCTTCTAATCCTAACCAGAGGAAGGTGCATTGGATTTTTTCCAACTTGTTAGCCATGAAGCTAGAGATTTTAAAAATAGACAAAAAATAGACTGGAATTCCCTGGAGGGAAGAAGCAAGGAGTTGAAGCTTACCAACATTGCTGAGGAGTTTACCTTTCCAACCCGCCAGTTTCTTTTGGGTTCTTTCAAGGATAGAATTCCAGAAATTGTTCTTCACATCTATGACCGTTAATGGGAGGCCAAGATAAGTGGCATGAAGTTTGTTAGCCTGGCAACCCAAAATCTTCATTATCTTTTTCTAGACCAATTCCTCAGTGTGGAAGAAGAACATACGGCTTTTTTGATAGTTGATATGCTAACCCGAGGTTGTCGCATAATTGTCCAACAACTACTTCCACTTAGCATCTTCTCTAACCGAGGAGGCTCCAAAGAAGAAGGTATCATCGACAAACTGCTGCAGGATAGCAGGTTGCAGAGTGGTGGCCGGCTTAATCCCCACAATTTCTCTGGTGCGGGCCATCTCCATCATATTCTAGCCAAGAACTTTGGCAAGGAGGATGAAGAGGTAGGGGATAGGGGGTCCCCTTGGCGAAGCCCTTTACCAAGGTAAAATTTGGTTCCAGGTTTACCATTGAATAACACAGAGAACCTCATAGTCTCCAAGCAACACTTAATAAGGTCTATAAATTGTTCCAAGAAGCCGAAAGCAACCAAGGCTTTGTATAGAAAAGTCTAATGGACTTTGTCATAAGCTTTAGAGACATCCAGCTTGAGGGCCATCCCAACAACTCTGCTACAGTCAATGGAGTCGATGATTTCATGGGTGGTGATGGTAACATCCATAATTTGTCAGCCAGGGACAAAACCTTTCTTATTGGGGCTGATGATTTTTTCAAGCGAGGGTTTGATTTGGTTAACCATGATTTTGGAAAAGACCTTATACAAATTATTGCACAGACTTATGGGTCTGAAGTCCTCCATGACTTTTGGCTCCGTGCACTTGGGGACCAAAACAATAAAAGTTTCATTGAGTTGCTTTAAGATTTTTTTGCATCTGATAAAATCCTGAGCAGCATGAATGACATCATAACTAAGAATATCCCAATACTCTTGGAAGAAAGCGGGGGGGGGGGAACTATCTAGACCAGGGGCTTTGTAGGCTCCCATGGAGAAGACCTCCTTATGAACCTCCTCATCCATGATCCTAGACAAGAGCATGTCATTATCCTCAACCATGATGTCCCTAGGGAGCTGCGCAATGAGATTTTCCTGGAGAGAAACTGGGTCCCCAGGGGACAAATTGGTGAAAGCACTGGAGAAGTAATCAGTGGCCAGCCCTCCAAGTTGGACAGGGTCTGAAATCTCCATTCCCCCAGGGTTCCAGAGTTTAGTGATGGAGTTTCTTTTTTTATGCTTACAGGCTAATTGATGGAAGAAAGCAGTGTTGTGATCCCCCTCCTTCAGCCACTAGACCCTGGATCTTTGTTTCCAGAAGACTTCCTCATTGGCCAGAGTATCTTTTCAGCTTTTCTGAGTATTTTCTTCCTCCAAATGTAATTCCTCTAAAAGGTCACCCCCTGCCATTTTCCCTTGGAGAGAATCAAGTTTCTCATTTAGCATATTTTTTGTATGGAAAATGTCACCAAAGGTGTGTTTTCTCCAACCTTTAACCTCCTCTCTGATAATCTCAAGCTTGGTAATGACCCTAAACATAGCCAAACCTTTGACTAGAGTGGACCACCAATATTGAACCTTGTCATGGAAACCAGGGTGGAGGCCCACATAATCTCATATCTAAAGGGAGTTGGGTACTAGTATCGAACATTCACCCATTTGAGGAGAAGGGGGTTGTGGTCTGATGTCATTCTGGGGAGGGCAGCCAAGGAGGAGGTAGCACCCAGGTCCTAGGTGGAATAAAGTAAGACCCTATCCAAACATACCTGAATTAGGTGGTTACCTTATCCAAACATACCTGAATTAGGTGGTTACCTTTCCTATAGTTAGTCCAAGTGAAGGGGTTTCCCCTCAGCTCCACATCATAAAGGCCACATTCACCCACAAAGTTGGACAGATCCCCCATGCTGTCAGAATAGTACACAATACCCCCGCATTTTTGAGAGGGAAACAGGGGAGGGTTGAAGTTTCCCGCAATTATGAGCTTGGAATCTTGAATATTGGAGATGGATATCTTTAGCTCATCCCAAACCCCCATTCTTCCCTGCAGGGTATTTGGGGCATAAATGTTAAAACAGAGCCAAGTCTCTAGCGGGGAAGTGAAGGCCACAGCCAGGTGGTTGTGGGAAAAATTGTGAGCATCACCCCTGACCTTGGAAGGGTTCCAGAGGGTGGAAATACCTACCAAATATCCTTGAGCCTCAAAGTAGAAAAAATTGGCCCCAGGCTAGAGTCTTCCCACTAACGCCTTAAAGTTATCTTTAGACATTTTAACTTCTTGAATTAACAAAATGTCAATTTTATAATAAAAAATGTATTATTTAACAACAAGTTGTTTCTGGGGATTATTGAGTCCCCTAATGTTGTTTATGTTGATATTACTAGTAAGTTTAATATTTGGATGACTTATACATCTAATGCTAAGTTGTTTAGACACCTTCTGAATATATAGTTTATTCCTTGTCATCTTGTAACATAAATAGTGAGAACACCTAAGTTATTATTGTGATCTACCTGAATGTTTGGCGTTGTAGTAACATGTTTGTTATTTATTAGCATGTTGGGCTCAACCCTTGAGGGATCCCATTTGATCCCATGTGTCAATAAATAAGGAATGTGTACCTGTACCCTGACATGAAGAAAACTTGTTAGTCTAAAACATGTAGTTATGAATGTGTACTTTGTTTCTTTCTTTTTAACTCACTGAAGCATTTATTCAAAAGTATGCATGTATTTGATTTTTAGTAGTTATAGGATTGTGATCCTCATTTCTCTAACATCATATTTACCACCCTTGCAAGTCACTATTTGGGATAAGCACTTTGAAGACAAAGATGAAGACAAGGATGGACCTCCATATAATGCATGGGGATTTGTCATTATACCAGGAAATGACGGGTCCCTATTTTTTATCTACTTCTTATCATTTATTTCATATTTCATTTAATTTTATTAGTTTTCTTAGTTGTCCCATGAATTGTGTGGGTTCTTTATACCTTTTGTAAATGAAATGAAAGAACTTAAAGTGCAAAAAGGAAATTGTGACACATTCCTTTTTTAAACACTTTGTATATGAATAAAATGATTTTCTTTCATAAATGAAATTAAATGCTCTTTTGTTTTTTTTCATTATTCTTTCTTTAGTTTAAACACTGAATCTGAAATTTAAAGTTTAAAATAAATCAAATTTACCTTTCACCTTAGTTAATTAGCTACCCATCTTTGCCTATTTGAGCTGGATGTGAAAATAGGTAATAGTTGCATTGAAAACTAAAATGGATGATGTGGTAACATTGTTTCCACAACTCTTAGAATGCAGGTCAACACCAAGGGCATATGCATTATACTTAAAAGAACTTAATATCTCCTTTAAGTTTTCAAGGATTATTTATTATTTGAATCCATTTATTGAAACTCTACATGAATTTTATAGTGTTTATCAATCTTCTCCTGCAGCCACAAGTAATTTCCTATGTGAATTTTACTTACACAATTTTGTTGTTCCACATGATATTGATTGGAATCCATTACTTTATATAGGGCACATCATCTCAGGGCCTTAATGACATGGATGTAGAATGAAAACAATAGGAGGTTCCAATTTAGAACATACAAAGATGAAGAGCATAGGATAAATCTTCCTCTTAGATCTGAAGCTAAGGATCCAAGGATTTTCTACTATGATTGGAAAAATATTTTATATGGGATTGATTTGAGACTATAGATATTGGCCTTAAGGGAAGGGGTTTACTAGGAATTTGAACAAATGAGCCCCAATCAAAGACAAATGCTCATGTGTTACCTTGCACAGAGATGGAACATTCTATCAGATGAGTTGAAATAGCTAGAGCCACATTCCCTACAAAACTACTATGAGGCCATGTGTAGATTAGTCTGGTATATGCACTTGGGAAGGGTAAAAGAAAAAAAAAATGGCTTCCTCTTATCTTCCAGCCACCTATGTTGTTATGGACAATCCCAGATTGCAGGAAATTTGAAATTTATTTTAATAAGACATCATAAAAATCTAGGTGGAATAGGTTGGCAAAAATCAAGGGATTCCACTGGAGCTTATTTGTGAGAGGTTCATGCTATCCTACTCTTAGTGACTACAAGATGCATGAAAGAATAAATATTTTGGTATATGTTGGAGGACCAACAAGAGATATGGTTGGGCAGAATGATGGGCCTAATTCATGGCTTTGTTTTGACTGTGTCTTTTATGTTTTGATGGTTTTTCAGGGGTTCCTAGATATTTTTAAGGTTTAAATACCTTGTTTATGATGTTTTATGTTGTCTTTCTGATGGACTTCATAAACCTTCTACGGTGGTTATAAACTTATCCTTATGGTTCCTTTTTGGGTTAAATAATGGGAGCTAGTATATGACCTTTTTCTATGTGAAATATTCATATTAATTGTGAATGTAGATGGATAAATGTTTATTCTGATGTAAAATATATATGCCTATGTTTTGTGTTCTCTATTTTCATAATACATGATTATAGAGTAGTGGCCAAAATCCTTGCAGTAAGGAAATTATAATAGTTAGCTGGTTGAAGGCAAAAATCTATATGATGAACCTTGAGGAAGTCAACAACCGTTCACCTACAACTCATGAGGAGTAGTAATAGAACTTTAATGATCATTCCTGAAGTAGAATATATCTAGGGATATTTTTTATACTAGATTTCCTCTATAATAGAAACAATTTTGATTATTTCTCATTCGAAGCATAACTCTATTTCCTTATTTCATGTTATAATAAACAATGTCCCCCTAATGTATTGGGGATGGGCTTGTTTTATAGGGTTAGTTAGGAGTTTCGAATATTTAAATAAGGTTCAGATACTCCTTCTCAAGGGGGTTATAACTACAACTATTTTGATTTTCAGTTTTCAGTTTTATTGAAGAATAGTTTCAGTTATCTTAGTATGTAACAACATTTTGAAGAAATAAGATGGTATTCTAGTTTGCAATTATTTAGTTGATTTTTTACAAGACTCGCTAAGTGGGGCAACTTAGTGAGTATTCCATCTGTAGTACTTAGTAATTTTTTTTCATGCAATAGTTATTTGTTGTCCTAGAAATTGTCTATTCATGTAGCCATTGGAAATCTCGTATTGTGTATGTTCCTACAGTCAAATAAAACATAGTAGTTCTTGTTTGTTTTTCATGGATTTCATTTTTATTAATCTTTTGAGTTCAATTTAGATGGTAGTTGTTGTTAAGTATTTCAACTATTTCCTTTCCATGCACTTTGTTTCCAACATTATTTCCTTTCCATTTATAGATATCATGGCTACGATTGAGTTCATAGTGCATATACCTTGTTGACCCATTTCAAGTATATGTCCCTGGGTTGAAAAATAAAAATGATCCTTTGTGATGGACAAATAGATACTTAGCATGGATATTAAATATCTAAGTTAAGGTTCTAAGGGATTAGTTATTAAAACTACTAGTGGAAACCAACAAGATTCATAACACAATTATCTATCCTTGATCATTTAACTTGTAGTCCACATTATCATATCTCCTCAAGTTGTCAAATGATATGCATGATGAAATATCCATACTAGGGAGTAATAAAAATTCAACATATTTTAGTAATTTTATTCCCTTTTTTGGTGTCATGGCCTATAATTCCTTCCTATCTTCATATGCTATATGAAATTCTTGATGATGTTATCTCTATTCAGTCTTCCTCTACGACTCCTAAACCATCCTTTTGCCAAAAAAAAATTAAATTACTTCGTGTGAATGGCTATATTAACAATGTTGAAAAACCAAAGATAGTTGTTCACCTTGCTCAAGATAATCCTCAACCAACAAATAAAATTGTGATTGTTGTTAAAGGTTGTAGTGAAAAAAATTCCTTTTAAACTCCTAACAAATCAATCATAATTATGAAGGGAAAATCAAAAAGTCTTTTGGAGTTAATTAATAATTACCAAGCAGTTGCTCATACTTATCGCACAAGAAATAATCCTCAACCTAATAAATCAATTATTTCTAATCCTCTTCCAACTTTTCAACCTATGCTTCCTCCAGCACCTCATTTACCTCCTAATCTTTGAAAAGAGTATTATTGAACAATTATGTGCTACTCCCGCCAAGATATCTCTTTGGGAACTTCTCCAAACTTATCGTACTTATCATGAGTCATTGAAGCAAGCTTTAACAAACCTTTCTATCCCATCTCATGAGAAAACCAATATAAATTCTTTATTGGAATTTATGTATGTCATTAATACTCAAGCTTAGACTTGGTTTTCTCAAGATGAGGTACCTCCTAAGGTGATCCAATATTAACATAATTCTCTCGTGGTTTTTGTTATTATCAATAGTAACCTTATTCTTAGCATCTCAATCGATAATAGTTCTAGACTTACTGTTTGTAGCATTGACATGTTACACAAGATTAAAGAGGATATTTCTCTAATAAAACTTGATTCTATCCCTATCTGTGGCTTTGATAATGTGGCTAAAAAACTTTGGGTATTATCATTTTACCTATTAAATTGGGTCATTTTATCTTGTCTACCTCTATTCATGTCATGCATGGTGCTCTTAATTACAATATCATCTTGGATATACCATGGTTACATGATATGCATGTTGTTCCTTCAACACTCCCTCACAAAGTGAAGTGCATTTATAACAATATTATGTACACTTTGGTTGCTGATGATAAATGGAAAAAATACATGCATATAAAATCTGATTCTCAGCCTACTACTCCAGTCCAACAAGAAACATCTTCATCTCCTTAAAAGAATTCTTCTTCTACTAATGTCATCTTGGATGATGATTCGAGATCCTTGGATTTTAGATCCCCTTTCATAGGGGGAATATAAGATTCCAATAATATAATCAATACAAAGTGAACATATTCATGAACCTAAGAAAACTTCATCTCTTCCTGATCAACTTAGTAACAACTTTGTTGCTGCTTCAAATTTTAATGAGTCTCTTGAAACTCTTAAGCCTGATTGCTATGATATAGTGACCTATGAAGGTTTGTTATCTCTATCTGATATGGATTCTTCATATTGTCCTAGTTATCATCTTCTAGCTAAATATGGTTTTAGTGGTAATGGATGTGACATACATGAGAAAGGAATTCTGGTACCATTTGGAAATGATGAAAATGAACTTTCTTTTGGCCTAGGGTACAATCCTTTCAAACCATCTAATAAGTCCTATAAATCTTCTCTCAATGTTAATACTATTTCTTCTTAACATCTCTCTCTTGTTAATCTTCATCTCATTGATTATGATGGTACATCGGTGTAACCTTTTATTGATATTTTTAGTACCAATGAACCCTTGGCTAATATATTAGGAGATTATGATAATATTCCTTGTTATCATCATAATCATGGTTACACTTATTATTTAAATATAGATGAATAATTTGGGAAAGATATTTATTCTGAAAAGATACCTAAGTTTCCTTTGCCTATAGATATTCCTCAACAAAGTAATCTCTTGATTACCAATACCATTGATGTGCAAATGGATCCTTACAATGTGGAAAAGGTGATCAAAATTGGAAAATGTTTAGACGAGCATGAACAATAAGAGCTTACATCTCTTCTTCATGAATTTCCTAATATATTTTCTTGGGATAATTCTGACATGTCTGGTATTGATTCTAAGATTGTGACTCATAACATTTTCCTTCTTCCTAACATAAAATTGATAAAGCATAAAATTTGAAAAATGAATCCTAAAATTGCTTTACTTCTCAAAGTTGAAATTGAAAAACTTCTTGTCACTAGTTTCATTTGTCCTACTAGTTAATCTCCTTGGATTTTGAACATTGTTGTTATATATAAGGGTGTGGATAAGATCCAAATGTGTACCGACTTTCATGATCTCAATAAGGCTTCTTTAAAATATGACTTTCCTCTGCCAAATATTAACATGATAGCAGATTCTAAAACTAGACATGTTTTATTATCCTTCATGGATGGTTTTCATATTTATAATCAAATATTAATTCCTCCTCAAGATAAATACAAAACTACTTTAATAACACCTTGGGGAACCTTTTTGGGGGTTTTATGCTATTTGGATTGAAAAATGTTGGTGTTCTTTATTAACGTGTTATGACACTTATCTTTCACGATAATATTCACAAGATTCTAGAAGCCTATGTTGATGATATTTTATCCAAGTCTATTGCTCACACAAACCATGTTCCTATTCTTAGATAAATATTTGAACAAATTTTTAAGTATAACATGCACTTAAATCCCTGGAAATGTGCTTTCGGTGTGGATAGTGGGAAACTTCTTGGATTTATAATTTCAAATAGGGGTATTGAAGTGGATATTGAAAAAATTGATGTTATTTTCAATATGCCACCTCCCCAAAATATATCACAACTTCACGGTCTATAGGGAAAAATTCAAGCTATTTGTGGGTTTGTATCACACCTCGCGGATCAAATAATTCCTTTCACTTCATTGTTAAAAAAGGATAACACCTTTTCATGGAATGAATATTGTCAAAAATATTTTGAGGAATTTAAATAATATATTACTAATCCTCCTATCCTACAACAAGATATACCTAATAAATCTTTCCTTTTATATACATATACTTCTTCTCATGCTCTCACAACTATTTTAGCTCAATATGATCAAAATAGAAAAGAACAACTTGTGTATTACATAAGTTGTACTCTGTTGGACTATAAAGTTTGATATACTACAATAGAAAAACATTGTCTTTGTTTAGTCTTTTCTATCCAACAATTGATACATTATCTTCTTAATGTTGAAATTCATTTCCTCATAAATTTTGATCCTTTAAAGCATCTTTTCTCAAAAACAAATCTCTCAGGATGCCTTGATAAATGGGTGATGATGTTAAGTGAATTTAATCTTAAATTTGTTTCGCAAAAAACAATCAAAGGAAAATATTTGACTGACCACTTAGTTGAAGATCCTTCACTTGATACTACTTCTAATTCTACTACTTTTCCTGATGATTTTTTTTGCCAATAAATGTCGATAATACATGGGAATTCTACTCTGATGGCTCTAGATGTCAAATTGGCTCTGGTGTTGGTGTCATATTAGTATCTCCTCTAGGAAAGTCAATTCCTCTACCTTATTGTATTAGTACTCTTTATATTTATAACATTACAGAATATGAAGCCCTTATTGTTGGATTAAATGTGTCTTTATGCCTTAATGTGAAAAATATCCATAATTTTGGAGACTCATATTTGGTTGTGAAACAAATTACTCGTACTTATCAAACTAAGCAGTCCAAATTATCTAAATAGCACGACCTTTTCTTAGCCATTTAAAAAAAAAATCATTCTTATTTTATTAGATATCTACCTTAAAAAGTTAATAGACACACAAATGTGATGGAAAGTGCTACTTCTCTTATCTCATTTGATGATCATGCTGATATTTATCAATTTACCATACATAATCTTGTGGATCCTACTATTTGTGAAATCTCTAGTCATGTGACTTGTTTCTATAGTCTTGATTCAAATGAATGGTATTCACACATCTTTTATTACTTACAATATGGTATTTTTCTTGAATCTTCTACAAGAAACACTAGAGCTCAAATTTGAAAACTTTCTACACAATACATCATTCTTTCCAATGTTCTTTACAGATGCTATTACAATGTTTTTCTTTTATGATGCATTAAAAAACTAAGATTCTTATGGCCCTTGAAGAATTTGATTTAGGTTCTTGTGGGGGGAATTTTTGTGGAAAACCTCTAGTTAACAAGTTACTTTGTATGGGATATTATTGGTAAACTATGGAATAAGATTCTTTTGCTTTTGTGAAAAGATGTCATCAATGTTAATAGCATAAGAATTTGATTCATACTCCCACTCATGAACTCCGATCCTAGGTAGCTTCATGGCCCTTTAATCTCTAGAGCTTGGATCTTATTGGGAATATATATCCTCCTTCATCTCAAGGACATACTTATATAATCACCACTATTGACTATTTTAATAAATGGTTAGAAGTTGTTCCTCTTCATTCTACTATAACTGATGTTATTTGTATCTTTATTCATGATAAAATTATATCTAAATTTGGTATTACTTTGACCATAATGTCTGGTAATGGTACTTCTTTCAAAAATAAGTGACAAAGTTCCTTGAAAAATATCATATCAAACAATGCTTTTCTACTACTTATTATCCTCATTCTAATGGTCAAGTTGAAGCATATAATAAGCTAATTGAAAAAATCCTTGGGAAAACTATTAATGAATATGTTGAGGATTTTAATACTTAGTTAACCTATTCTTTATGGGTTTACATAACAAATATTCATACAACTACCAGAACAACTCATTATAACTTGGTTTATGATGTGGATGTGATTATGCCTTTGGAGTTGGAAATCCCTTCACCAAGAATTTCTCTTAAGGGCTTAATTTACAATGATATTGTTGACCATTTTTTGTCCCCATCAAATTCTTTAGATCATATTTTCAGCACAGGGTTCAAATAGAGCAGATCTCTTGAGCTAATCAGTCAGAACAATTTAGAACATGCATTTTGGCATAAAATTATTCATGCTACGCTGATATGGACATACAATGCTTCAGTAGGGCCAAATTCTCAATTTTGGTAGGAATTGTCTATGGTCTCACCAAAATCTTTCACAGATTGATTAACATGCTAAGAATACCATTTTTGGGGCAGATGGTCTTTAGTTGTGCCGATAGGGTTTTCAGCGCAAAGGAAAATTATCATCGGTAGTATTCATGCCGACATCACATTCATTGGGCACAATATATGAAAAAGTGTGCCTTCTTATGGAAATTTCTTCCTTGATCAGGGTAAGTCTTTCCAATGTCATCTTTATTGGTGATTGTAAATGACAAAATTGTGCCTTTCGATGATGGTTGCTATGCTAATATTTTTGTCGCCAGAGGTCTTTCTGATAACCAATTTCATCGAACATCAAAAGTGATTAAATTGTGCATTCTAATATCCTGATAGATGTCATTGGGGTAAGCCACCTCAATGCTCCATCACATCAGTGATTAGAAGCAAGGATTTTGGTCATCCTGACTGTGTTTTCTACCCCAATAGATTCCATCAAGGTAAGACTTGTTGATGGATTCCATCAGGGTTGGTTTTTTCAATATGGTCAACTATTGTGTTTTATCAGGGGAACAACCTTTTTGTTTCTTTGATGTGATTTTTGAGGACCAGAGGATGTGCAGTTTTCATCAGCGAGACTTTCTAAGTGCTACGCTACTATTTGATAGATCTTGTGCTCAATCTAGGAGGATAGGTTCGTCGAGGTAGATCTAGCTAAAGAATATGACAAAGAACTAGTAGGGAAGGTTTCATCAGTAGAGCTTCTCGAGGTTTCTTCGATGATTGATATATTTTACAATGAGATTGTTTTAATTAGCAAGGGCAATTGATTACTGGGAAATCTCTTCTCAATAATTGATATAGTCATTTTGGGCACCAAGAGGAAGGATTTTTGGTGAGGCTTTCTACGATTGGAAGGGAGGTAGAGCATTAATGTTCTATCTGTATTCTTCATTTTATCCTCTCTCTACTGTTAATCACTTCCAAATGACACCATTCTCCCATAAGAATCTGATCTTCCTAGCCGCTTCTATATGACCCATTTTCCACCTATAGATAGCTCATTGGAAGATCTACACACCACAGGGATAGTTCACAAAGACTCTTGGAATCCATAGTTATTTTTATGCTACTATAGTTGAGTAAGATATTATTTTTTAGCAGGGGCATTAACTTCTAAGCTTCATGTCACTTCTTGTAGATTGGATTTCTTCTAATTTCATTCCAATATTCTAGTATCTTTTGTAACTCAACCCTAATTAGGGTTAGAACTTCATTTATTCATCCATAGTTAAGTCTGCTCTTTAAAAGGCAATTATGTAGATATCTTTTGGCTTCTACTCTATTTGCATTTGTAGTAGTTATGCTTTGCAACTGTTTCCTTTTGCCTTACATGAATAAAATTCTCTATTTTTACCTCTTCTTGCATTCACTTACTTAATGCATTTCCTTGCCCTGTGTTGAATTATTTCTTTCCCTATTCTTAGCCTACATGTTGTAATTTTGTAATCTTCACATTTTTTCTTCAATAGGAATAGACTTAAGAATAGTGCATGTTGAGGTTCTATTGATGTTGAGAGAAACTATAGGTAGATATAGTAACTATATTTTAATCTAGTGCATCATCGTTTCCCTTTCTATATTTCCCTTTTAGCATATCCTTCTCCCCTTTCCTCAAAAGTAGTAGTTTTAGGTGCATCCAATTTGCAAAGGAAGTCAACCTTCTCAAGAGACTCAACCTTGCTTGTCAATTCCCATACTTGGAGGTTTTTTCCATGTTTCACGATGTCACCTACATCATTAACCACCATCTAGGCAAGGGTGAAGGCTTTTGTGTTAACAATTTTTGGCATGCCTGTTAGTACAAAGAATCAAATTAGTTCAAAGGTCCACTTGTTAGCCAGTTCAAGTTCCATTGATTGAGAAATTGGGTGTTATTCTTAGTGTCATCATCCTTTGGAGGTAGTTCAATCAAACACCATGGTGACTCTAAGTGTAAATTTGTTGGTTTCGAGCAGTCATAGTGTTGGTATGTACAAGATCATTTTTTATCTTTTGTGATTTCCATGTTCTCTATGAATTTGTAATTTTTTGAATGCTTTAACATGGATCCTTTTCATAGAGACACATCCTATCATTCCCCATGTCATGATATTTCTTCCCCTACACCCTCCTTTTTTCAATATCATTTAGAACCTCAGCCTCACTTCCGTTCAAATGCCTCTGCAATATCAAATGACTAGTACGTTCCACCTGCTTACCACCCTTCGACAAAAGCTTATATGTTAGTTAAATTGAACATTAATGGGCCCAGGGATCAGATTGTGGACATTTGTGGTAGGTTTTCTATCCTAGGAATATTTTTTGTTAGGATTCTAAGCATTCCCCTATATTTTGAGGATATGGGATACAGTGAGTTGAGGACTCCCTTGTGGGGTTGGACTGGACAGTTGTATCAAATTAGAGAACAATAGGGGTTGGACATGTAACTGCAAGAACTAGCATAATTGGTCCTTCAATTGTCAACATTAGTATCCATAAAGCAGTTGGAGATACAATAGAAGAAACACCTAGGTAAGATTACAGAGCTGGAACAACAGTTAGGGACCCAAAAAATGCAATATGAATAATAAATGGAGGCCAAACATATACATTTTAAGGAATAACTTGTAAAGCAAGTGGCTGAAAAAGATGAACAAATGAGGCTTTTTTTGGCGAGAGTGCAAAAGTTAGAAAGATAAGTAGCGCCTTCCCCAAAATATGTAATTCCAAGCTTTAAGAAGCCCCCTTCATTACAAGAGACTTCTGTTATAACTCCTCCACTCCCTGCACAAGAAATTTTACCCTCTTAGCCTTCTACACCTATTTCCATTTCACTCTTTAAGGGTGGACTGTTTGTATGGACAACTAATGGTCCCAAGATGTCATTTTTGGAGGAAGAGACAAATATAAAGCATCCATGGGAGGAGTTACGACCTGTTATTCATGAGCTTTCATGTGGAGCAAAACTAGATTAGCCAAAGGAGGAGACAAAAGAGCTGTAGGAGGATATTGAGAAGGTTGTATCTTTTCATCCCTCTTTGCAGATGAATATTGCACCAAAGGAAAAGGATCTAGTACTCTTATTTAAAGAGCTTCTCTCTTTTGTGGAGTGAGAAGAAGAAGATAAAAAAAAAGTTGTTCTTTCCCTTTAGGAATAAATCTCGGCTTTTGAGCCTTTGCAAGATTTACAGGACTTGCTAGAAGAAGAAGAAGAAAAGAAAAATCAGTTGTTGCAGTAGGAGGTCCTCCATGATATGGAGGATGAGAAAGAAGATTCCAAAGATATATGTGTCCTTGAGGAAGAGCATGTTGATATGCATGAGGCTTCCCCACAACCTATGCATATTATTAAAGTAGAGCAAGAGGATTATGATGAAGAAGAATTTTTTTGGGATGAGCTGGAAGCCTTTTGCTAATCCATAGACATCAAGCCATCTTCTCCTTCATCTAAAGATCATAACTTGTAGCAGAAAAATGTGAAGATTCATTCAATACTAGTATCTCTCAAGGAATTGGTTCATGAGAAAAATGAAGAGGTGGAGATCTTTTCTTCACCAAAGAAAGAGGATCCATTTCCAAACTAGCAATATACCAACAATATAGAGCATAACAACAAGGTCAAGGATGATTTATTAGACCTAGTGCCATAAAGAGGATGGTCCATAAGAAATCTATCTCTACAAAAAGCCAACAATTTTACCCCGGTCATGTTTACTTCAAAACATGAGGGTGAGTATCACAATGAGGGGCAAGTTAGTCTTTCTCAAGCTAAGAATGTTCCAATGATTTATAGCTTCATTGTTCTCAGTATTGGGATGATTTTTTAGAAGGTTGTGATAGCCTTGACATTTAAACTTCATTGTCTAGTTCCCCAAATACATGCAAGGAACAAGAAACTTGTATGGAAGGGAAGTTATTTCAACAAGCCATTTAATGGCTTTGTTTGATATTTTCATTTGTAAATTATTGTACATAATAGGTTATATTTTTTCTGCTTTCTAATAAGTGTATAAGCACAACTATTTTCTCCTAGAGACAAAAAGTTTTTTTGTTGAGTTGTAGAAGCTTGCAAATCTTTGTTCTCAGAAGTGACTCCTTGCCCAATGGATTGCCAGGTTACTGATCTTGAACACATAGTAGACATGTTCCCCTGAAATTCGCCAGAAATGTAGACCTTTTTTTGTCCCCATTAGATTCTTCATATCATATTTTTAGCATAGGGTTCAAATGGAGAAGATCTCTTGAGTGGATCAATCATAATAATTCACAACATGCATTTTGGCATAACATTCTTCATGTTACGCATATATGGACATGCAGTTCTTTTGTAGGCCAAATGCTCAATTTTGAAAAGACTTGTGGTCTCACCATAATCCTTCATAGATTGATGAATAGGCTAAGGATACCATTTTTGAGGTAGATGGTCTCTGGTTGTGTCGATAGGGTTTTCAGTGCAAATGAAAATTCTCATCGACAGGAGTCATGTCGATGTCAGCTTCATCGGGCATCGTAAATGAAATAATTGTGCCTTTAGATGGTGGTTGCTACCAAGATTGGGGTAAGTATTTATAATGTCAGCTTCATCTTCGGTTGTAAATGACAAAATTATGCCTTTCAATATTGGTTGCTACACCAATATTTATGTCGACGGAGGTCTTTCCGATGTCCAATTTCATTGGATATCAGAAGTGATTAAAATGCGTGTGTCAATATCCCAATGGATGTCATTGGGGTAAGTCACCCTGATGCTCCATCTCATTGGTGATCAGAAGTGAGGATTTTGGGCAGCCTAACATCATTTTTTACCTCGATGGATTCCTTTGAGATATTTTTATATATGGTCAATTACTATGTTTTATCGGGGGAATGACATTGTTATTTCTCTGATGTGATTTTTGAGGACCAGAGGATGTGCAGTTTTCATTGACAAGAAATTTTGAGTACTATGACAATATTTTAAGGAGCTTGTGCTCAATCCAAGAGGATTATTTCATCAAGGTAGGTCTAGCCAAAGGATAGGACAAAGAACTAGAATGGAAGGTTTCATCGGTGGAACTTCTCGGGGTTTCTCCTATGATCGATATATTTTACAATGGGATTGTTTTACTCAAAAAGGGAAATTGATTATCGAGAAATCACTTCCTGATAACCAATACATTCATTTTGGGAACCAAGAGGAAGGATTTTTTTTTGAAGCTTTTTGCGATTGGAAGGGAGGTAGAGAATTAATGTTCTATCTATATTCTTCATTCTGTCTGCTCTTTGTTACCAATCACTTCCAAATAGCGTGATTCTCCCAAAATAATTTGATCTTCCCAATTTCCCCTACATGACCCATTTTCCACTTGGAGATATCTCACCAGAAGATCTACATGAAGACTCTTGGCATCCATAGTTATGGCTATGCTACTACAGTTGCACAAGATATTCTTTTTTTGCGGGGGCATTAACTTCTAAGCTTCCTGTCACTTCTTGCAGATCAGATTTCTTTTTTTTTCCTTCCAATCTTCTAGTCTCTTTTGTAACTCAAACCTGATTATGGTTTGAACTTCATTGCTTCATCCACAATTATGCATACTCTTTAAAAAGCAAATTTGTAGATAACTTTTGGGTTCTCCTATGTTTGCATTTATAGTAGTTATGCTCTGCAACTGTTTCCTTTTGCCTTACATGAATGAAATTCTTTGTTTTTAGCTCTTCTTGCATTTAATTACCTAGTGCATTTACTTTCCTTGTGTTTAATGAGTTATTTCCCTATTCTCAGCCTACATGTTGTATTTTTATAATCTTCATGTTTGTTGTTCAATAGGAATAGACTTAAGAACAGTATATGTTGAGGTTCTATTTATGTTGAGAGCATCTATAGGCAGAGATAGAAATTGTATATCAATATGGTTCATCATTGTTTCTCTTTCTACATTTCCCTTTCAACATTTCCTTCTTCATTTTCCTCAAAATAAATAGTTCTAGGTGCATCCGTATTGTAAAGGAAGCCGCCCTTCTCCAGAGACTCAACCTTGTGATGGTGCCTTAAAATGTTTCTGCAAAATTTTTGTGATTCTTTGGTGAAAGTTCTTGTTATTAAAAAATGATTTCTCTTAATTGTGTTCACAAGATTTTGATTTTATGTTTCATTTATTAATCAAGGTTTCCATATGTCTAATCCTAGCCTTGTTCTTTTTCTTCATTACCTTTTTATAACTAAAGTCTTGGGTGTCATTGTCATTAAAAGGGGACCAATTTGTTTGAAATCCTAATGCCATAATGATTAAGTGTCGGCCCCTTTTAAATTTTTTTTACGCCTTAAGATGTGTTTTTCCTAAAGTCTTGCCTTGTAACCCTTCATGTTATTCTACTAACTTATGGGTTATTTTTTTGTATTAAGCGAGACCGTTTACATTTTCAAGTGGTGGGCTAGGTTTTAATTTCCTATTTGCCTCGTGATCTCATAATGATGTCATGGTTTGGACCTAGATGATCATGGGATTGAGAGATAATCCCATATGTTGCATGTTCATTAGTCAGTAAAAAGGTGCTCGAAGAATACTTTATCATCACTTGTTCAGAGAATAGAGTGCTACAAAAATCAATGACTCTCATTATCTCATGATCAAACTTGATCGATCTTTATTCAATGTGGGATATAAAGATGTTTCCATGTGTCCTGGGTCAGTGAGCAACTAAAAGGTGGGACCAAATGGATGACAGTTGGAAATAAATGGTTGGCTAGATTTGCTAACAGGCAAAATCATTGCTACAACAGCTAAAGTGCTTATCTTTTAGCACATGGTAGAAATAAATGGTGATCTTTTATTTTGGATAAATAGGTAATTGGTTCTTAAGGGAATTCAGAAGGTTGTTTGGTAGGTAAATGATGGGTAAGATCAATGGTCGTTGTGATCCTGCAATCAAAGTTGTGCGATTGTCTTTCTATGTGAGATCATGAGATCCTGCCATGTGTACTCGGATGTGCTCTTCTAGAGGATGATCAATGGTGGAGTTTCAAATATGATTTTAAAATAGGTGATTAGAAGTGTTGTTCATCATCTGTGTAGGAAGTAACTACTAGAAAGGGCATTGATTTATCTATGTAAGGAATTGGTAAAAGCTATGGTTTTTGACTCATCCTCAAAGGGTCTAAGTGGCACAAAAACATGAAACCAAGCTCCAGATATGCAAATGGATCAAGATGAATCTTAGGTCGCTATTGATACAACTATGATATGTTGATAGGATCAAATAAGTACAGGTTGTCAAAAGTTATTTTGCAACAGGATAAAATCAAGTAACTATCCCTAAGAATATTGCAAACTAGAAGGCAACAAGTTATTATAATCTTTGCATTGGGAAACTTCAAGATGGTGGTGTATGAGTCTAGTTGACATGATTGATAGGATGAGTAAACTTCAATAAATGGTATTGAAGTGACAAAACCACCAAATGAAATGTTTCTAAGTTATAAATATAGCAGGGTGGTGGTTTAGTTGGTAGAAAAGAGAAAAAGACCTAATAGATTTCTGAGGTAGTTTCAATTGAGAAAAGAGTAATGATTGAGTAGTGTTGTACATATTATCATGGAAAGCTCTATGATACTAGATGGAAGTTCTTCCAGGTGAGTGTGTTTATAATCAGAGGAGTCTTGAAAGTGGCAAGGATAATTAGAGGGGTCTTGAAACCCATTTTCTCATTATTTGGGCGCTTCTTGATTGTTTCGCTTCCTCCCCTCCATCTTTGGCTGGCCGAGGGGAGTAGAAAAGGTTCTACAGGGTGGACTAAATAGTTTTAGGATGGGTTTATGGAAACTACCAGTCATCTCTACAACAACATTGAAGTTGCAAACCCCTCTCCTCCTTATAAGTTTCCCTATGAACCTTATTTTCCACTTTCTCTATGGTGTAGGAGCACCCATGAGTTGGTAAATCAATCCTTTGCTTGTTGTTGTGTGAATACCTCTGAAGCATTTTTTTTCCATAAGGTCATGTTGACCATAGTATGTGAGTACAACATGGATTAGCGTCTAGTTATGGCTTAAGTCCTTAGAAAGTTACAATTAGAGGCTAAAAAGTTGTAAATCCTCCTGATTGGTTAAGTAGTGATGATGATGTCATCATGATGTCATTAGGGTTTGGAGTAGTTTAGAACCATGTTTCAACCTAGGTTGGAGTGTACGATGAGGTTAGATAAGTGTTGGACCTCAGTTTCATGAAGTTGTAAAAAGATGCAAAAAGATGTAAAAGTTGCTCAGACAACATTATCCAATTTTGCAAAAATGGTGGAGAAGTTCGCTAAGAGGAAACCAAAGGCATAGTTGACCTATTTAAGACCCACGATGACCTAATCCTAAGGTTGGACACCTATTATACGGATTTGGATTACTGAGAATACAAAGAAGTGTTGTTTTGTGTGCATTTAGTTAGTTATTTTGATAACAGTAGATAGAAAATACATTGAATTATGCACTCTAGCTCATGCATGGCTTAGATTAGTTGTTTTTATTTCTTTTTGTGCCATTGATTTTGTTTTTGGAAGTTCTTTCTTTAGGTTCTTGTAATTAGTTTTGTTTTGCACTGTCACTAGTTTAAATCAGGCAGTTTGTAAAGATGGAGACCTAGCTCACTATACCAATGTTCAATCTGTACGACCTCTTGGGTATAGTGAGTAGACTCCATTTACATAACATTTATAGGATATTGGGCCCTCAAATGTAGAGGAAGACTTTTTAAGGTCTTACCCTAGGTGAGTCAGTGGTGAGCTCGACTAGAGAAGACACTATTGCAGAATGCATAACTTGCGGAGGTGTGAATGAAAGACCCAATTAGCTATTGGGAGTTGAAGTTGGGAGTCTTAAAGAGAAATGGTGAAAAGGATAATGTTGTGCCAATCAATATTGGATTCCAAAACTTGTAGACTAGCCAAGATGCCAGTGAAGTCCTAAAATCCTCCTAAAACCACACATTTTGGGTTAGGGCATTGTACGGAAGGATGAAATCCTAAGACCCCAAAAATATTTGACAGGTTGGAAAATGAACCTAAGAACCAAAGAAAATTTTCAGAGTTAATTTGGAAAGAAGTGGAAAAAATCCCTATTTTCTTGGAATAGGAGGCCTAATAGGGCTACTAGCCATTAGGTCTATTTTGAAGCAAATTGCATAAATTGACTATCAAGTTGAGTCAAGAGGGACTCCTAAAACCTCTAATTGATCAAATTTAAATGTCAAGAAACACCTCCTCACCTCTGTAAGAGTACCTTACAAGAATGGGGGTGGAAGTCCTTTAGGTGAGTTGAAGGGCTAATGAGAAGAAAGCTAGTAAGTACCAAGTAGAGAGCTTGGCTTGGTAATTCTTTCTTGGTAGTTGGGTTGGTTGAGGAGACCAGAGGATCAAGAATCTTGTAGAGGTCCTATAGGTCAATAGGTGTGTAGAGAAAACACCTTCAAGTCTATTGAAATACTAAGAGCATGGGCTTGTGATTGGCTAATCCAACCTCCCTATCAGAGTGGTATCAAAGCCCCAAAAGATTTGGGATTGCAGGGTGTATGTCAGATTGTGAGTCCAGTGGGTCCTCAATCATGGTGAATAATGTGGAATTGACCAAGAAGGTCGATGAACAAGAGGTAGACAATAGGCTATTGAGAGAAAGAATAGACAAACTAGAGCAATCATTAAGTGAAGTGAAAACAAAGACTGACGAAGTCAGTGAAAAACTTGAAGGAAAGGAAGCTAAGGGAAAAGATCTTGCAAAAGAGGACCAAACTCCAGAACTTGACCCTGTGTTGCAAGAAGATACCTTCTTGAAAGACTTAAAAGCCATGAGTGGGAAGGCTCTTGAAGGTATACCACTGTTTAGTGGAAGGATGGAAGCAGATCTAGTCATGGACTAGATAGAGGGTATGGAGAACCACTTTTAATGTGATGGAGTCACAAAAGCATGAAAGGTAAGGGTGGAAAAATCAAGACTTAGAGGATTTGCCTTGACATGGTGGAAGTTCATTCAAGCATAGAGGGAGAAAGAAGGAAAGAAATCAATTTCCACTTAGAAGGGCATGGTAGTCAATGTGAAAGAGGCATACATGCCTGATGAATATGAAATATAATTGCATAAGAAGAGACAGAGCTTGAGACAAAAGGTTCTTGATGTAAATTCCTATACAGAGGAATTTAAAAATATTTTCTTGAGGTCTAATGTGACCAAAGATGAGAGCCTTAAGGTGGCTAGGTACCTAAATGGTCCAAAATGGAACATTCAAGAGGAGATGACTCTACTAAGTCCCAAGACAATATACCAGTGCTATCATTTAGCCCTCAAGAATGAAGAAAAGAGAAAGAGGAGACAAGATAAAACTTCCAAGAATAGAAGAAGAGGCAGAGATCAAAGAGGTCATAGAGGTGGTTACCAAGGCAAAGGGACTGAACAAAGAAGCCATGGAGAGTCTAAAATTGTTGAGCATAGTTGTGAGGCAACTTCTAGAGGAGGTTATGGAAGAGGTAGAGGAACTCAAGAAGGTTCTAATAGAGGAAGAGGTGCAGGCAGGAGAAAATCTTATTTTGCTAGCATGAAGTGCTATAACTGTGCTCAAATGGGACATCCTACTTATAGGTTTCCAAAGAAGTCATCTCCTTCAAACAATAAAAAAAGAGAGTGACATATACACATGAAGACACATCAAGTGTCAAATTACCAAAGGTTAGTTATATTGAAACAGAGATGGGAGAGAATATGATATTTAGAAGAGTCTTGATCAGATAATGAGTCAAAAAGGAACCTAAACAGAGAAGAGCCTTATTTAGAATAAGGTGCAAGATACTTGGTAAAGTGTGCAAGGTTATTGTGGATTCAGGATCCACAGATAATATTATCTCAGAAGAAGCAATTAAGAATCTTAACTTGGAAAATATACCCCATAGTAGTCCCTACAAGGTGACATGGTTGAACAAAAGGCAAAGTGTCCTTGCGAATGAGAAAACATGGGTGGAATTCTCCATTGGAGGATACAAAGATAAGTAGATATGTGATGTGTTGCCTATGGATGCATGTCATCTCCTATTGGGAAAACCATGGAAATATGATAGAGGATCCATTTATGATGGGAAAGAAAATACAGTCTCATTCAAGAAGGATGGAAAGACATTCAAAATATAGTCTTTGCTAGATGAAGAAGGAGACCCGTCAAAGACTCCTAGTGTGTTACTTAGTAGTGGGAAGGAGTTCATGGAAAATATTCAACAAGAAGGTAGTGAGGGTTATGCCATAGTTGTAAAGCCCAAGGAAGTAGAAAAGACTACACAAGCACCTATACCAGTGGAGGTTCAAGAATTGCTTGAAAGGTTGAGAGATACTCAGTGATGGTACACCAAAAACCCTACCTCCTAAGAGGTCTATAAGTCATCAAATAGAATTTATCCTAGGGGCTTCATTTCCCAACAAAGAAGTTTATAAGATTAGAACCAAGAAGTGTCAAGGCAAGTGCAGGAGCTTCTTGACCAAGGATTTGTAAAGAAGAGCATCAGCCCATGTGCAGTACCTGTGGTTTTGGCATCCAAGAAAGGTGGTAAGTGGAGACTTTGCACTGATTATAGGGCTATTAATAAGATTAATAATATATATATATATATATATATATATAGGATTGAGGATTTGATGGACTGTCTTGGAGGGGCCAAATATTTTACTAAATTGGATCTTAAAAGTGGATACCACCATATTAGGATAAAGTATGAGGATGAATGGAAGACAACCTGAAAAACCACTGAAGGGTTGTATGAGTGGAGAGTTATTCCATTTGGGCTTACAAATGCCCCTAGAATATTTATGCGGCTAATGAATGAAGTGCTAAAGGATTACACTGGAAGATTTGTAGTGGTATATCTTGATGATATACTCATTTTTAGCAAAACAAAGGAGGAGCATCAAAAAAATTTGGAGATAGTGCTCAAAAGGCTACAAGAGGAACAATTGTCTATTAACTTGGAGAAATGTGAATTCTTCAAACAAGAACTTGTGTACTTGGGATTTGTAGTATCTTAAGGTTCATTGAAGATGGACCCAAACAAGGTGGAGGCTATCTTTAACTAGCCAAAACCAACCACAGGGAAAGATGTAAGGAGATTTCATGGGTTAGCCTAGTTTTATAGAAAATTTATAAGGAATTTTAGTGATATTTGTGCACCAGTGCTAGACACCATTAAAGGTGGATTGAAAACCAAGTTCAAATAGATTTATGAATCAGGAAAAAACTTTGAGAAGTTGAAAGAATAGGTAGCTACCCAACCTATCCTTTTGTTACCTAGTTTTGAAAATTTATTTATAATAGAGTGTGATGCAAGTGGAGTGGCAGTAGGAGGAGTGTTGAGTCAGGAGGATAGGCCTATAGAATTCTTTAGTGAGAAGCTCAATGAAGTAAAAAAAAAGCATTCATCTTATGACTTAGATTTGTATGATCTAGTCTAGTCACTTAGGAAATGGAGAGATTATCTCCTACCCAAGGAGTTTGTGGTGTTCACAGACAACCAAGCCTTGAGCTATATTAACACACAAGACAAATTGAGCAATAGGCACCTAAAATGGATGGAGTATCTGCAAGCCTTCACATTTACTATCAAGCACAAGAAGGGATAGTTGAATAAGGTGGTAGATGCCTTGAGTAGGAGATTGTTGATAGTTCAAGAAGTTCAACTTCAAAGTATTGGCATAGAGAGTTTTAAGGACCTCTATAAAGATGATGAAGACTTTTTTGAGCCTACAAGGAATGTTCTGATTTTCAAAATCACTTTCATAGTCAATTTGCAGAATATACATTACAAAGTGGTCTTTTTTTTAAAGGGAACAAGTTATGTATCCCTCAATGAGAGAAAATCTCATTAAGGATAAGCACAATGGTATCCTCGGTGAAAATTTTGGCATCAACAAAACCATGGAGTTAGTGCGTAGGTTTTATCATTGGCCCAAGTTGCCTAGAGACGTCATAAGGTATGTTGAATAGTGTGCTGTGTGTATGAAAGAAAAATGGGGAGCTAGTAAAGTAGGTTTGTACCAACCTTTTCCCATTCCCAATAGACCCTGGGAGTGCATTAGCATGGATTTCATAGTAGGGATCCCTAAGACAAAGATGAGATTGGATAGTATCTATGTGTTGGTAGATAGGTTTAGCAAAATGAGCCATTTTATTCCTTGTAAGACTACACATGATGCCAGTTATATAGCTCATCTATTTTTCAATGAAGTGGTGAGGATACATGGACTTCCCCTAAGAATTATGTCAGATAGGGATGTTAAGTTTATGAGTCACTTTTGGAAGAATCTATGGAGAAGATTGGGTACTAACTTGTCTTTTGGATTAGCTTACCATCCACAAATAGATGGTCAAACTGAGGTGATTAATAGGGTGTTAGGTAAATTTATTAGATTCCTAACCAAAGAGTATGGGCATACATGGGATCTAGTTATTCCACAATCTGATTATGCCTATAATGACAGTGTTAACCAGACCACTAGCAGAAGTCCTTTTGAGATAGTATATGGGATGCACCCAACGATAGTATGTGAGCTCAGAGATATAGGAGCCATGGAGTATAGGAGTGGTCATGTAGAAGAGTTCTCTCAGACAATGAAAGAGATTCAAGAACAAGTCAAGAAGACTATAACAGAGGCTAATCAAAAAATGAAGGCCAAGGTGGATGAGAAAAGAAGAGATGTTTAGTTTGATGTGCGAGAATATGTCATTGTTCATCTAAACAAATCCAGATTGTAGAAAGGAATGCCTACAAATTTGTAGATGAAAGGAGTGGGACCATGCAAGATACTTGCTAAGTATGGGAAAAATGCCTATAAGGTGGAACTTCCTTCATACTATGGCATTTCACTAGTATTTAATGTAGAAGACTTGGGGAAATTCAAGGGAAAAATGTTTGAAGTAAACCAAAACAATCAAGAGGTCTTAGAAGATGTCAGTATGGTAGCTTTACCTCCAAAAGATAAGCCTCAAGCATAGAAGATTTTAGAATCCAGAGTAAAGAAGACAACCAGTCACATGGTGTATATGGAGCACTTGGTCCAGTGGAAGGATCACCCTAAATCTAAAGCTACATGGGTGGAGGAAATCAATTTCAATAAGTTTGGCATTGATGTCTCTCTGATATCCCCTCATGTTCCTTAATCTTTGTGCAGAGGGGGAGAATGGTGCAAGAGCACCCATGGGTTGGTAAATCAATCCTTTACTTATTGTTGTGTGAATCCCTCTGGGGAAATTTGTTTTGTTTTCCATAAGGTCATGTTGACCATAGTATGTGATTACAGTAGGGATTAGGGTCTAGTTATGGCTTAAGTCCTTAGAAAGTTGCAATTAGAGGCTAAAAAGTTGTAAATCCTCCTGATTGGTTAAGTAGTGATTATGAGGTCAACATGATGTCATTAGGGCTTGGAGTAGTTTAGAACCATTTTTAAACCTAGGTTGGAGTCTAGGATGAGGTTAGATAAGTATTGGACCTCATGAAGTTTTAAAAAGATGCAAAAAGATGTAAAAGTTGAATTTGCAACTTTTAAAAGTTGCTCGAACAACATTGTCCAATTTTGCAAAACTAGTGGAGAAGTGCCCTAAGAGGAAACCAAAGGCATGGTTGACCTATTTAATAAATTTTATGACCTAATCCTAAGGTTGGACACCTATTATATGGATTTGGATTATTGAGAATATAGAGACGTGTTGTTTTGTGTGTATTTAGTTAGTTATTTTGATAACAGTAGCTGGAAGATGGAATGAATTATGCACTATAGCTCATGAATGGATTAGATTAGTTGTTTTTATTTCTTTGTGTTCCATTTATTTTGTTTTTGTAATTTATTTCTTTAGGTTCTTGTAATTAGTTCTATTTTGCATTGTCACTGGTTTAAACCAGATAGTTTGTAAAGATGGAGACCCAGCTCACTATCCCATTGTTCAATTTGTATGGCCTCTTGGGGATAGTGAGTAAACTCCATGTAAATAAAATGTATAGGATCTTGGGCCATCAAATGAAGAGGAATAATTTTTAAGGTCTTACCCTAGGTGAGCCATGATAATCCTTAAAGGATCAGAAGTTGTCATTAGTATACAAGGAAACAGTTTTGGACCATCGGTCACAATGTACACCGACAGACAGTTTACAATATAACCCGAGGAAGACAGATCATAGAGTAAATTGAGCACAAAATATCTATAGAGTAAACCAAGCATAATGATTAGAGAGACATCACCCAGCACCAGTCTATCGAGAGACAATTTTATTCCCAAGAAAAATGGATCTTATCTACACGTCAACTAAAACATTTTAGTCTTTAAAATAGCTTTATGCATAGCTGGAAAACCATTTTTTGTGGATCAAGAACAGAGAAAATTGTAGATTTAATTAGTTTAACTAATTGTATTCATGCAAACTAGGAGATCAAGGTCAATTTGTAAACCTTTGATCATTAGAGTTATCAAGAAAAGCATAAAACCTAATTAGGTCATAATCTTGTATAAATAGATGTAGTAATAAATAAAGACAATGATGATTGTAGCCACAGAGAAAATCTAAGGATTAGGTAGAGGTTTTCATGCACAAGGAAAGATAAAGAAGAATTTAGTTTATCAAGAACTATATATAAGGCTACAGAGCAGAATAGAGGTATTATCCATCACAATAGATGATTCATATATCTTGTGAACTTAATGGATATGTAATCAAAAATTCAAGATTGCAGGCTATCAGGTCATAATTATTTTTTTCCACTCTCTAAAAATTGGAGCAAATAAAAGAAATCCTTTAAGAAGGTGGACTTAACATTCTTATTGTAAATTTCTTAACCGAGTGCACACATACATTGTGTTGTTAAAATATCTTAACTGAGTAGAATTAACAAGTCTAACATGCTACTCCTAATAGGGTAAGATCATTAGAAGTGATCAAAACTTGTAGCCTTAACCGACACCTCTATTATAAAGACAATGAAGCTTTTTGGGTTTCATCCACACCACAGTTTTTACCTTCTAACATGGGTTTTCTGCATTATCAATTCTTGTGTCATGTGTAAATAAGTTTCATGAATGTTTCTATGTTTGTTTACATGCATTTACATTTATGTTATGATATTACATGCATGAGGTAGTAAAGAACCAATGGTCGGTAATGCAAGCTAAGATTACTAAGGTTAATTGATAAAAGTTTGTAAGGGTACTGATTCACCCCTCCCCTCTCAGTACACACCCTTCCATTATTCCAAAAATTGGTATTAGAGCTAGATCTCTTATTTGGAAAAGTTTAAATCACTTGAGAGAAAATATCATACAATGAAAAGGTGTAAGCTTGATAAAAATATTGAGAATCAAAAGTTGGAGATACAGATTTTCTTTGAGCAATACAAAGAAGCAAGAAACAAGATGAAAGAGTTATTGGCTGAAAGAAAAGTCATGGCATCTCGCTACAATGAAATTGACTATCATGAAGAAGAGATACCCGATTTATTTGATTCATCTAGATCTGGATCTAGTAATACATCTAACACATCTGAGGGAATCAATCAACATCTGTCTAAACAAGTAAAAGTATTGCAGATCAGTTAAGAGACACAGACGGTAAGAATGATTGATGTTATGAATAATACAAGATAAGTCGAACAAGAAAGAAAATTAGCTATTGATGACAGTAGAAAGATTACTGAGAAATTGCAAGAGAAAGAATCTAAGATATAGAGACTTATTGAACATCACATTGAGATAACCAATCAAATAGTTCTTATGATTCATGAGGCCAACCGAGTGAACATAGAACTTAATTGAAAATTGGAAGTTATTGGTGAACTAAAAGAAGAAAATGAGAAACTGAAGCATGAAGCAAAGATTCAAAAACAACATAATGATATGATCAAGAAAGCTGAAGATGTAACCACCTGGATTTGGTCTGCTCTGACCATAAACCCTATTTTCCCTAAGTGTGATCATACCCCCAATTATGTTTAGACAACTTTTCAATCGACTGACATAATTCATTTGAATAAGATTTAATCTCCTAAGTGATCTAATCACTAATTTACATTAATTTGACTTTAGCTAATCCAATCCAATCAAATCAATTCAATAAATTCAAATCAATACCTGGCTAAGGTAATTAAATTAAAAGGAATTAATGAAATCCTAATCATACCTCATCACTTGCAAAATCAATCCCCTAGCCTAATTGATTCAATTTGGCTATAGTCCTAATTAATTATTACAAATAAAATCAAAAGCTTAAGTGATTAATTAAATCCCTATTATTGAGTTAATATGTTATTGTAGACACCCTAAAATGGACAGGCTTGCGACTTTACATTAAAAACACTAATTTTCATCTATTAATTAATGGTTTCTTAATCATTAATTAATCATCTATTTTCTTCTAAATTCATTTCTCA
>MU228371.1:1721554-1742896 GCA_018584345.1 Thuja plicata | reverse complement strand
CTCAAGTCATAGACGCTGCCCAGCCAATACTGAGCATCAAGAACAGTGTTTCGGAAGGAGTAGAGAGAGACAATAGAAGCTTCAAGCTTCGAAGGGTTTGCATTCATTTGTCTTCCTTTTCGTTGTTTGTACATTTTATTGCTTGCGTTTCGATCATTTCGTTTAGTAGTTATTGCTTAATAGATTTGCATGCACTTGTGAACCTTGGCTACTAACCCCAGCCCTTGGAAAGCTGTGGGAAATCGGAGAGAGAGGCGTACAGTTATTACAACAATTCATTTCATTAATATTCCCTCTAACCTAACCAATCTCAAATATCTGATTTCAAACTCATCCCAACCCCTTCTCACATGCTAATTCTTCTTAATTAGCTAATTAACCCTAACTAGCTAAATCCCCCTCCACTCATTCTCTCTCCTCCCATCTCCATCTCCTTAACCACATCCCTTAAGCCTTAAACGTAATCCTAAGCTACCCTTAAGCTTGTCACATTCCTAAATCTATGATTAGGGATTCAACCGTCCCCCTAAAGTCAAATTTGTCAAGCTTGACCTTAAACCCTCACCCATACCTCATTAACGCTTTAATAAATTTAGCATTAATGGCTCTTACATATTCCTTCCATCACTCCTCATTAATGAGTCTTACACCCTCATTAATGGAATCCATTCTAGAGTCTTCTCCCCTTCCTCCATTTCTCCTATAAATAGGATGGATTTTGAGCTCAAATGGCCCTTTAAATTGGAAGTCTTTTATTGTATTGTTGTAATGCTCCTAATTTTGAAGAGTTGAAAGCATTTTTATGCTACTCATTTTCATATAGATTTATATTGCATCACAGTTTTGATATCTTGTATTGTTAGAATCTTCATTTCTAGAGCTAGGATGCATGTTTCTTAAGCACATTTCTAATGATTTTGATCATATTTAGGCTTTATAGTTTCATTTGAATCTTCCATTCTTAGGTTATATTTGTCACTGAAATATGCATAATATGGGGGCTATTATGTCATTTTTCATACTCCTCCTAGATAGGAAGCAATAGATTGATTTTGGTGATTGTTATGTTTGCTAATCCCGTGTTTTCACTAATGCAATGATCTATTGAAGTGTCGTGTCTCTCTTAATAGGTACAAAAATCATACACACATCTCTGGCGCCCACCGTGGGGCAAGGTTTCTCAAAATTTCACCAAATTTTGTTCTCTACCCTTGACATTTTCAAAATTTGTAGGAATTTATTTTTTATGGGAGCAACTTATCGTTTCCGATAAATCTTTTATCATTTCTGGGAGCAACTTATCATTTCTGGTCAATCTTTTATCATTTCTGGGAGTTTTAATATCGTCTGTTGTTGTATTTCTGGAAGGTAAAATTTGGCCTTAAAATCATTTTTGGTAGCTTATTTTTCATTTTTGGTACGTGTTATCATTTTGCGTAAAAGGAATATCGTACAAGGTGAATATTATTGTTTGGGGTCAATCTTTTATGATTTTCGGGTTGTACCATTTTGGGTCTCTGAAATATAATTTTTCATCCAGGGGGCAGAAAAACAGAGTTCTGACATTGACAAATTTGATTTCTAACTTGCTAACGTGGTTGTTTTTGTGATTTTGATCCTATTTTTAGCAGCCTAACCTATGTTTGTAGATTGTTGTCAGAGCTAAAAGAGAGAAAAAGAAAAAAGATACTAACTTGTGGTTTTACAGATTGCTGATCCCTTATCTTGACTTCTATTTTTTTTTAATGCTTTCAAAACTAACAAAATTTTCTAATCTTCTACTAAATTGACTAGAGGAATATGCTCTTTTCCTTTTAAGGAAAATCAGAAACTCACAAATCAGTTTATGAGTTGAAAAGAATTTGGAGAGAATTAAACAAAGCAACAAAACTAAATTTCTTTTGGATCAGTAACTGAACAATCAAAGCATTACAATTTTGTGGCTCAATGAACGAGTTCAATCGTTTAATTCAATTTGGATCAGTAATTAGACAAGCAAAGCACTAAAAACTATGGTTAATTGAACAACACAAATTTACTTTCAAGCATTCTATTTCCCCTAAAGTAGGAACATCTTAAATCGAGCACAACATTGCTTGAGGGAAGGAACTGTTTGATTGACTTTATTTTGCGAGAAAATAGCGTGGATCAGGAGAGTATACTCTTCTTCTTTGGAGGAATCATAATTCTAGACGTCCTACACTCGTCAATTTTTTGTATGCTTATTTAATAGTAAAGGGCCTTCTGGTTGAGGAAAAAAATTCTCCCGGGAGTGACCCAAGTGAGGACAGGTTTTACGCCAACCCTTCCAACTCACTATAAATAATTGCTTCCTCGTAGGCCAAAGCCTCGGAAGATGGAGCCAGTTTTGTTCATGGAATTTTGACATCATTCCTTGAACATGCTTGGGTATGTGTAGAGCGGAGCCGCTTGAATCTTGCTTGCGAGACTACACATATTTGAGTAGTCATAGGGCTATACACCTCAATTTTGCCTTGTGCAATTCTATGGGGGACGATTTCAAATGGATTGCCCAATCATAAACAACACTTAAACTAAAAGAATTCCTGATTCACCCTAAAAGGGTGATAATAATTGTGCAAGGAAAAAATTAATTGCCCCAAGACACTCGTCATATCATGCCCTCATTTGCATTTGGAGTTGGCTAATACAACATCATGACTGGAGCCATTGCGTGCTTGCTAATGGCTGTATTTTGATTAGCATTTGAGTGTGTACCTAAGTCAACGAGCAAGGATTTTCATCCTCCACTTAGAAAATAGGGCATAAAGACGTGTTTGTTCACCCTTTAACAATGCAACAATACTTGATGTGACTAAAAATCATTAAAAAGATAACACCTTCAAACAAGCAAGAAAAATTCAAACCTTGGTCTATATGTGTTTTTCACTCATTGAAAAATCTCAGAACGCGATTTTCAAACTTCACACACTTCCAAGACAAAACTGACAACATTTGAATAGTGGGAACTTGCATCATTACCTCTCAAAGGAAGATATTTTATTTTGGATCCCCTTTTGGCTCTTTAGTCTATCCTTATTGCTTTTTATGGTCTCACTGTGGCTGTATCAACAACTTTTTCAGATGTCTACCTTGCATGTCCTGTCGGACTCTTACAATCTATCTCAATACATGTGGTCTATCCACTTTTTACAACAACTTGATTCCCAGCTCACTATCAGGGCATTCTAACCCTTTGACACTGGAATCATTTACTTCCATCAAAACACAAACACCACTTCTACCTAGACACACTCACTTGAACGATTTGAGACTCTACTTGAAACTATCAGAAAACTTTGACAAGGTTGAGATACAACTTCATGGTTAACACAAGGCGCAACAAGTACACCTCTAAAGGATTGAGAGTACCTCCTAAATCACCACACTTTCAAGGAGAAACATCTCATAGTTCCCTAATCGATCTAGACTCTCCAGAAATGGACAGGTCCACTCATGGATGGAGTGAGGCTTTTGATGAATATGACAATAGAAAAAAACAAAAGCACGAAGATATCGATGAAGAAGAAGAACCCACATTTGAGCGTCCTCTATTTGAATTGGGTAGTGAGGAAGACATCATTGAAGAAGAATACGATAAACTCAAACAAAGCAAGAGGTTCCACAAAATAATGGAAAACATGATTGACAAAGATAAAGAGAAATACTTTCTCCATTTAGCATCCACTGGCGTAAAGTTACCCAAGGATTATGATGTGGAACAACTAAAGAAAAAGGAGATATCAACTCCTATATCTATCCTCACCAAATAACTTACCTTAATGCAAATGGAGCTTGCGACTCTCAAGCAAGAGAAGGCTAAACCCAAAACAAAATACTCGGTGAATTCCATTTGTCCATTTCCTTTCGACAAGAGTATCACTATGGTTCCATTCCCTCCCAATGTGGCATGCCCAAAATACGACAAGTATACAGGAGAGACCGATCCACATGACCATGTTTGAGAGTTTTGTGCTCTTAGCATAGAGTACATGTATGAACCTACTTACCTCATGTGACTCTTTCCTGGAAGTCTAGGAGGTAATGCCATGGAATGGTTCTCAAAACTTATGCCTAAGGTCAAAAGTTTTGAGGAGTTAATTCAATAGTTTATCCAACATTACTCCTATAATAAATAGCATGATGTGACTATGATGGATCTATGCAACACTAAACAAAAGACTGGCGAATCCTTTACCCACTTTCTACAAAGGTGGAGAAAAATATTTGCACGGTATTCAAGGGCTATTCTTGAATCTGAAAAGATATAAATATTTGTTAATAACCTAGTACCTAAATTGAACTACGCATTACAAATGCAAGACTCCCATAGATTTGACAGAATGATCAAAAATGCCATTCGTATTGAAGAAGTTATGGTAAAAAAGGGAGAAATCACTCTTTAAAGTGAAAACAAATCTAACAACTCCAACTCCAAACCTAAATGGTGGAAACATAACAAAAATGTTGTTAATGATGGAGTAGTAGATGCATCCAATGTTGGTCCTAAACCCGAGGTATTCAATCTAATGAACAACATGCAAGCAAGCAAAGATGCCAAGGTAACGACCCCCATACCCAAAGTAAATAATGATAATGGCAAAGGTCGGCCATGGACTTCCAAACCTCATAGAACATTTACTCCTTTGAGAGAGCCTCTTGAGACTATTTTGAAGACACTATTGGACAAAAAATTTCTCACAATCCTAGATTCCAAACTATGGGAGTCAGAATTCAAACCAAAATGGTGGGATGACAACTCTTATTGTGTCTTTCACAAAAACAAAGGGCACAAGACTAACAACTGTCTTAAACTCAAACATGTTATCCAAGACCTTATTGAAGGAGGTAAGATCAAAGTGGAAGGACACACTACCAATGAATATCTTACAACATTGAACAAATCTTTCCCTAATTACAAGAAAGGGAAAGCATCTAATGGAAAAGGTAATGAATTCAACTACACCTACTCCAATAATGATAACATGATCAATATGCTAGATATTAAAACTGAATCAATTAATGTGGTCACAATCAAAGGTGTTTCTTTCCAATCGAATGCGGTGAATCGGAGCCAAGCATAGGTCATGATCAAAGGACCCCATTCTACCTCAAAACCAGCATCAACATCCAAGGTTCCTATTGTTACTATCTCCAAACCAACAACAAAACACATGGTTACTATTGCTGTAGCAAAGTATGACTTGGTGGACCAATTGCAACGAACCTCTGCTAAAATTTCCATTTTTGAGTTGCTCAAACTATCCACAATGCATAGGGAAATCTTGGAACAAGCCCTACATGCCACAAATGTACTAAAGGATCTTGATATAGACAATTTCCAAGTGATGGTTAATCACATCTCAACGCCACATTAGCTCTTCTTTTCTGAAGAGGATGATAAATCATTGACACATCCACATAATCAACCCCTCCATATTGAATTCCTCATTCATAAATCCCATGTTAGATGTGTATTGATAGATGGAGGTGCGAGATTGAATATTTGTACCCTTAATCTAATCAAGAAATTGGGTCTTCCAGAATAGACCATTGACTCTAGAAGCAAAATAAATATCAAAGCTTATGATGAGGAAGAAAGATCCTCTAAAGGTCTTATTGTTCTACCCATCAGAGTTGGACCAATTGAAAGGAATGTCATATGTCAAGTTCTGGATCTACCCCTAGCCTACAATATCCTATTGGGGCGACCATGGATTCATGAAATGCAAGCTTTGTCATCTACTTGCCACCAGTGTATCAAGTTCCCACATAATGGGGTGAAAGTGACAATTCCTGCGGATGCTAATTATACTTGCAACAATATCAAAGCAGGTAGTATGATTCCACATAACAAGGAAGCTATGGATGAGATTTATCCTGAGACTACCAAAGACATGGTGATGAAGAATTTTGGAAAAACCTTAGAACTTGAAGAAATAGGTACGGGAGAATACAAGCTGGACATGACCCCATCATTAATAGAGCTCCCAGTATCACCAAGATCCTATGGAAAACTTTCCTTGACATTTACACCTATTGAATCCAAGGAGCTAGAAATACACAAAGCAACTAGAATGGTAAAGGCATCCACATCTTCTTTAGATAACACAGAAGAACAGGCAGTCTTGGACTGGCTTTACAAAGGAGAACCGAAGGAAGCTAAGGTCAAACATGTAGAAATATCCCCAGAACAGTATGGTAAAGGATATGATATCCTCAAGCAAATGGGATACAAAGGAAAAGGACCTCTAAATGACACATGAAGAGGACTTATTGAACCTGTACACATGGAGTTCAGGAATACCAGAGACAAAACATGACTAGGTTTTAATAATGAATTTGACAAACCTGCTTCAAAAGATAGTTTGATCTCTGTAAAAGGGAGTGATGAAACAAAAGAGATAGAACTAGAACCATGGTCCTATGAAATATTATTACATGTTGGCACAGAGAATCCCAACTATCAAGGAGAGCGCTATGTACCAAGCTTTGAGGTACCACAAGATCTTCACACCCCTTTGTTAGCACAACCTCCTATTGAAGAGGTAGGAGACATAACAACAATTGATCAAGAAGTAAAATTGATAGCAACAGATATAGAGAGCACACCTCAATGGCTGGATTCACATCCTAATTAGGGGCACTTAGTCACAATCACACATGTCCTTGATTTACCACACTTTGATCCACAAATAGCTAACTGAGTACACCAGATAACCATTGCTAAATACTTAAATAGATATGATGATGAAATCACTGACTCTCATGATTATGAATGGGATGAGCTAGCTATCACCATAGAATAAATTGAAATAGATACAATTCACATGTTTGCAGCTCCCTCAGCACCCAACAAACATTCTAACACTACTCCCAACAATAGTGATATTCCTGAAGTAGGGGAAGAGTTCCTTCCCCCAATCATTGATGGAGAGACTGGTGTTCTCATAAGTCTAGAAGAATTTTAGAGGCAACAAGAAAGAAGCCTCCTTTTACGAAGAGATGATGATGAAAGTTCTACTGATGAGTTGCTAGAGTTTGGTCCACATATAACTAATGATGACCCTTTTAATAATGATCTAGCTCTTATTGATCTAAACATCGAAGAACTTAACTTAACAGGACATGTCATGTCAGTTAATAGTCATGATGCTAACGCAATGCTATCCTTCCTAGATTCTAACTCGTTATCTTTAATAAATCCAGACCTAATTAATTGGACTAGTACAAATCCTGCTCCTATCCTCGACTTTCCCAATGACTACACCTTGGCTTTCTATCTAAATGCTTGTGAACCTTACCCTTCTTCCACTAATGCAAGGAGCGTGAATGTGTCACAGGAGGATATCAAGTTTCTCAGTCAAAAATTGAAAAATAAAAAGAATAAGGGGACTGATGGTGAAAAACGCATTGTGGCAGTGTCAGATCCTAAAATAGTAAAAAAAAAAGACGTATCCAATGGTGAAAACCTCTTAGAGGCACCAAAGGATGAGATTATTGATATCCTCCCTGAGCACTTTCAAGAAAGGTCTTTAGTTCTGATAGAACCAACATAGCCAATTAATTTGGGCACAATTGAATTTCCTCAAATAGTACACCTAGCACAATCTTTGTCAGAAGAGGAGAAGAAACAGTTCACCGAGTTCCTGAAAGTGAAGAAGATCAACTTTGCATGGTCTTATATAGATATGTCTAGACTAGATCCTAAATTAATAATGCACCATTTATCTATAGCTCCCGGGATCAAACCTGTGAAACAATAACTTAGAAAAATGCATCCTCATGTTACATTGCTAGTAAAAGCAGAGCTCAAGAAATTGTTGAAAGCTGGATTCATCAGAGTCATTGCTTACACAGGATGGATCTCCAATGTGGTCCCAGTGTCTAAATTCAATAAATCTATTAAGATATGTACAGACTTTAGAGACTTAAACAAGGCATGTCCTAAGGATGACTTCCTGCTACCTAATATAGATATTATCATAGACCTCACAGCAGGCTACCAAATGTATTCATTAATGGATGGTTTCTCAGGCTATAATCAGATAAAAATTACCCCTGAGGATTAAGATAAAATTGCATTTACATGCGCATGGGGAACCTTTTGCTGGAACATCATGCCATTTGGGTTAAAGAATGCTGGTGCTACATATCAAAGAGAAATGACTACTATATTCTACGACATGATGCATAAAAACATGGAGGATTATGTAGATGACACCTTAGCTAAATCCAAAGAAAGGAGCACTCACATTGCTAACTTAAGAAAAATATTGGATCGTATGGAGCAATTTCAACTCAGGGTCAATCGAAAGAAGTGTGCCTTTTGGGTCCAATCAAGAAAGCTCTTAGGGTTTATTATTTCAGCGAAGGGAATTGAGGTAGATCCTGCAAAAGTCAAGGCTATTCTAGAGATGGATCCTCCCTGCAACATCAGTCAAATGAGGACACTACAAGGGAGACTTCAGTCAATCAGGAGATTCATGTCACAACTTGCTGATAGAGCACAACCCTTTACCAAATTGCTACATAAAGGGGTCACCTCCAAATGGGATGAACATTGTGAAGCCAACTTCAGATAGTTAAAAGGGTACCTAGAAACTCCTCCTATTCTTATGGCACCCATTCACGAAAAGCCATTACTCCTATATATTTCAGCTACAGCTACATCACTAGGAGTATTGCTCGCACAAGAGGATGAAACTAAGAAAGAAAGAGCTTTCTACTACATTAGTAGAACACTAGTCTCCTATGAGCTCAATTACAACATTATTGAGAAACTATTCTTAGCAGTCGTCTTCGCATCACAAAAATTGAGACACTACATTCTCTCACATACAGTAAGGCTCATTGCTAAGATCAATTTTCTGAAGTACCTTTTAAGAAAAACAACATTAACAGGACGTCTTGCGAAATGGGTCCTCATTCTAAGTGAATTTGACATTGAGTAGGTAGACCGAAGAGCTATTAAAGGACAATTCCTCGCAGATCAACTAGCTGATTCATCACTCCAAGATGATGAACCTTTAAGGATTGAATTCCCTAACGAGACAATTATGCATCTAACTGAGTACTCATGGAAGATGTACTTTGATGGTTCTTTCACGCAATAAGGCTCTAGAGCAGGAGTTCTGTTTATAACTCCTCAAGGCTACAAGATACCCAAGTCTTACAAATTGATGTTTCCATGCATAAACAACATTTCTGAATATGAGGCATTGGTAAATAGTCTTAAACTTTCCATGGAATGGAAGATTGTAGAGTTTCATGTGTATGGTGACTCTCAGCTCATTATCAATCAAGTCAATGGAGATTATCAAATGAAAGATGAGAAGTTGACACCCTACAAACTACTGGTTGATGACCTAAAGAAGTACTTTGTATTCATCACATTCCAACAGATACCTAGAATAGAGAACAAAGCTGCAGACACTATGGCTACATTGGCATCCATGTTACAAATGGAGGAACATCAATTCCGCTATGACTTCTTGGTGGAAGAACTATCATATCCTACCTTTGATACCCCAGAATATCAAGTAATCTATGCTTTGAACACCCAAACCGATCTCGGTATGCTAATATCATTACTTATCTCATTGACCAAACCATTCCCAACAATCTATCAAGAAACAATAAAAGAGCCTTGATTAGGACAACATTGGGTTATGTCCTCATAACTAATAACTTTTATCGATGAGGTCTCGACGATATGCTTCTTAGATGTTTAGAACTCGAAGATTCAGATCATGTGTTAAAAGAAGTCCACAAAGGTGTATGCAGATCACATTCAAATGGCTTTTCACTAGAAAAGAAACTACTCAGAGTAGGCTATTATTATCCTACAATGGAAAATGATGCTATTCACTTTTCAAAAACATATCATAAATTCTAGACACATGGAAATCTCATCCATGCTCCTGCCAGAGAGGTTATACCTTTAATTACACATTGGCCATTTCAACAATGGGTCTTTGACTTGGTTGGAAAAATATATCCCAATTCTTCAAATGGACACAAGTTCATCATTACGACCACTGAGTATTTCACAAAGTGGGTCGAGGCCATGCCGCTAATCAAAGCCACTGGAAAACAAGTGGCTATGTTCATTCTAAACTATATTATCTGTAGATATGGGATACCCTCTTCAATTGTAACAAACAATGGGGGACAATTTAAAAATCAAGACATTGATGACCTTTGTGAACAGTTCCACATCACTCAACATTTCTCCTCAATATATTACCCTCAAGGTAATGGACAGGCTGAGGCATCTAATAAGAATATTCTCAAGATCCTACATAAAATTGTAAGTAAGTCTGGCAGATACTGGTATCTACAAATAAATCTGACATTATGGGCCTACAGAATAAGCATCATAACACCAACTGGAGCTATGCCATTTTCCCTAGTCTATGGCGCTGAAGTAGTACTACCTATTGAGGTTGAAATCCCATCTTTGCGGATATCTTTACAAGGTCTTGTTACTGATGAACAATACCACATTGACATGGTGAATTCTTTAGACCTACTAGATGAGTGCAAGCAACAGGCATTTGATCACCTAAAGGTGTACCAAGCACGCATGTCCAAAGGGTACAATAAAAAGGTTAAACCATGACAATTTCAAGTGGGGGATCTCGTTCTAAAGGAGAATCCTAAGAAGTAGCCTAACATAGAACATAAAGGAAAATTTGAACCTAATTGGCTGGGACCTTATGTTATCAGTGCTACTTTTGGGACTGGAGCTTATCAAATAGCTACACCCGAGGGAGATTTCCTTCCATATCCTATCAATACTCTACATTTGAAGTGGTTCTACACTTGATGTTCAGCTAGCAGAGCCTGTACAGTAAATAGTTCTCAGAAAATACCAAAAACATTCAGAAAATTGATCCTGAAGAAATTCAAAAATAGTGGAAAAAGCCCTGAAGCTTTCTGAATCCTTGGTGAAATAGTATCCTTGGTGAAAACCTGGCAAACAGGTGCCTTGATACTACAAAAACATTCAAAAAAAGCAAAAATAGCAAAAAATTTGAAAAAGAGAAAAGTGCATTGATGACAGCCTAGTAAAATAGGCATCTGGGTAGCAAAAAGAATAAAAGTTTTTCCAAGTGGTGAAAACCTGGCAATCAGGTGTCACTTGTGTTCTTCTCTCCATCTATCAATGCATTGCTGATACTAAGCCTTCATGATTATACCTGTGCTAAATGTTGACGTTGTTTCCTTATGAAAATCTTATCCTTGCTTGGGATTTGTCTACATTTCTATCTTAGGGAACACATCATTCTACACTGCGGGGCATCTAGATGCTTGCACTAAACTATCCTTTTCATGAAACAAGGGTGACACAAACATTTCAGTAACATGAATGATGTTCCTACGACCTACTTTGGATTGCGAACAGGAAGAAGGTTATACACAGACATGGAACACATATTGCTTGAATTCCACATTTTGATTGATGAATCTATACTGTGCTTGAAAAATGAATCAATAGTATTTCTCAATACTACCTAAATACAGTTTGATCTTGGTTTGATTATAACTCTTTTATGCACTGATGATGTTTTAACTAGGGGCATCTAAACAGTTATGAATTTTATTTGATTGATTCACAATTGATAGTTTTTATGTCTTCCGAGTTACTCCATGACATCTGTGCAAAGACAAAGAGTTGCAAGGATGGGGCATAATGTTTTCTTGGTTTTCTAAATTTGTTTATTGTTCCAAATGATCCTATACATTTCACCTAACTTGGATGTTTATGGTAAGAGATGCCACCATGAGTGGATAGCCGCATATATCTCGATCTTCATTATGTGTAAACTACGGTGAGTTTGAAACAATTTCCTTGTTTGTTTTCTAACTCAGATTCTCACTAAGGTATACGAAGCATAATGTACCCAAGGATATGAATTTTCAAGCTCATTGTGGGTCCAATATCTTGCCTTACACAGATTCTGAGATAATAAAAGGAAGGTGACTATTTTGTTATTCAGGCTTCTATGCCTTGATGCCTAAGTCTATTTTTGACATTTCAAGAAAACATAGTATTCATACTTTCATAATATCAGTGGGTATTAGTGATGGTTGTACTATCAGGTGGTATCCATTCCAAAAAGTGCCCAATGATGATAAAATATTCCAATATTTACAAATCAGTGACAGTCCTAAGAGTCTGCATATAGATGCATTTAGAGATTGCATGATGCATTTGTGAAAGAACAACATAAGGATTTGAGCTCAAACTCCTTTCTATTTTTAATTCATTTGAAATCCAAGATATTTACATGGCCATGCTTCCCGAAATATCTAATCTATCGGGAACAAAATTGAACTCACCTTTTCAATATGGTTAACTTGGTACTCGTGTGTTTACTCTTAACACACCTTCATTTCTTCACTTCTTCTAACCTATTCTTTCATTCCCCTACCGTTCCATGCAAGTGATACGTTCTTTCAACAAAGGGATTTCATTCTTCTTCCTTTGATTTCGTTCCCGAGGGGGCATGATCACACTATTATCAATCAAATTTTTGCTCGAAACAACATTAAAAACAAATTCGTTATCAAACAAACTAGGGGCATGACAGTTTTCTTGACTAAGTCAGGACTGCTGGATAGAAATATTTGGTTCTCATAAGCTGGATATCTTGTGTTTCCTCATTTTAAAAGATTCTTACTAAGCTCCTAGTAGCTTCATACTGACTTTTGGACAACAACCAAGTTCAGAATCAGTATTATCAATCTTTGGATGACAACCAAGTTTAGAATTGGTATTTTTAAGATCTTTTATTTGATCTTTGGATGACAACCAAGTTCAAAGTCAATTTTATCAGTTTAGTTCAATCAAGTGCGAGACTGATCTCATCAGGCATTTCATTCGATTGTGAGCGAAATTCTCAATCTTTCTGAAGTCAACATCAAAAACTTTCTTTGAATCAATGCGCTACTCGCACATCAATTCAAAGAGGGAAAAATGTAACCACCTGGATTTGGCCTACTCTGACCATAGACCCTATTTTCCCTAAGTGTGATCATACCCCCAATTATGTTCAGACAACTCTTCAATCGGCTGGCATAATTCATTCGAATCAAATTTAATCTCCTAAGTGATCTAATCACTAATTTAAATTAATCACTTTAGCCAATCCAATCCAATCAAATCAATTCAAATCAATAACCTGGCTAAGGTAATTAATTTAAAAGGAATTAATGAAATCCTAATCATACCTCATCACTTGCAAAATCAATCCCCTAGCCTAATTGATTCAATTTGGCTATAGTCCTAATTAATTATTACAAATCAAATCAAAAGCTTAAATGATTAATTAAATCCCTATTATTGAGTGAATATGTTATTACAACAATTCATTTCATTAATATTCCCTTTAACCTAACCAATCTCAAATATCCAACCCTGAGTTCAAACTCATCCCAACACCTTCTCACATGCTAATTCTTCTTAATTAGCTAATTAACCCTAATTAGCTAAATCCCCCTCCACTCATTCTCTCTCTTCCCATCTCTATCTCTTTAATCACATCCCTTAAGTCTTAAACCTAATCCTAAGCTACCCTTAAGCTTGTCACATTCCTAATCTATGATTAGAGATTCAACCCTCCCCCTAAAGTCAAAGTTGTCAAGATTGACCTTAAACCCTCACCCATGCTTCTTAAACCCTCACCCATACCTCATTAATGCTTTCATAAATGAAGAATTAATGGCTCTTACATATTCCTTCCACCACTCCTCATTAATGAGTCTTACACCCTCATTAATGACAACCCTTCTAAAGTCTTCTCCCCTTCCTCCATTTCTCCTATAAATAGGTTGGATTTTGAGCTCAAATGGCCCTGAAATTGGAAGTCTTTTATTGTATTGTTGTAATGCTCCTAATTTTGAAGAGTTGAAAGCATTGTTATGCTACTCATTTTCATATAGATTTATATTGCATCATAGTTTTGATATCTTTTATTGTTAGAATCTTCATTTCTAGAGCGAGGATGCATGTTTCTTAAGCATATTTCTAATGATTTTGATCATATTTAGGCTTTATAGTTTCATTTGAATCTTCCATTCTTAGGTTGTATTTGTCACTGGAATATGCATAATCTGAGGGCTATTATGTCATTTTTCATACTCCTCCTAGATAGGAAGCAATAGATCGATTTTGGTGATTGTTATGTTTGCTAACACCTTGTTTTCACTAATGCAATGATCTATTGAAGTGTTGTGTCTCTCTTAACAGGTACATAAATCACACACACAAAAGACAATACAAAAAGAATGGATGAATTTCTAAATGGACAGAGAAGACTCAACAAAAATACCGGTTTAGGGTATACTAAGCATGGAGAATCATCAAACCGAGATGATTAAAGGGATGTCTACACAAATCCAAGACCAATAAAGCGTTCATGTAATCATTGTGGAAAACCAAGCCACACATCAAAATTATGTAGGAGTAAAGCAAAAGGTATTCCTAAAACTACTTTTATATTCTAGGTAATTGTTATAACTGTAACAAGCAAGGACACAAAGCACATGAATGCAGATCTAAGATGGACAAACCAAAAAAGAAATCTTACATGGAAAAACATTTTTCTACTTGCAACATACATGGACACACATCGCATGAATGCAGGAAAAAGAAAAATCAAGTTTGGAAAACCAAAGAACAAGAAAATCCATATCAACCGAGAAGAGTCGGTAATACATATGTATGGGATTACAACACATGGGTAAATTGCACAACATGTGGTAGATATGGACATATAGCTGCAAACTATATGAGGAAATGGATAAGAAGATCTATAAACTAGACTAAATCTAGAATGACATACTTACACTGTCATAAGGTTGGTCACCTAAGCAAGGACTGCAGAGACCAAGTGACAGAGTCAAGCACTTTTGAAAATGGAAATACTATTGAAGACATCGGGAGAATGAGAAATAAATTGTGGAGGAGAGCTTCAATCAATGATAATGTTGGACCAAGAAATACAGTTGGTGACACCTCGTCTAATGGATTAGGTGATACCACCACCCCCACCTAAGTAATACAAGTAAGTATGGAACTGCACTCTACAAAGATATATTTTACATAAGTTCCAACATTCATTGATAATATGCCAAATTAGCATGAGTAAAGATGCACTATGGTAGTACTTGTTATGATTGTGTGAATCAAGTTTTGTTGGTCAATATAAACTAAGCATAAACTGCACATTAGTAAACATATGAAAGATAACTGAGTTGATCCTATACACCGAGCATCGTCGGTGAACATGTGGGAGACAATCAAGTTGACACCTTGTACCAAGTATTGAATACTCACAGAGTTGAAGTCTTTTGTTTGTTGATCGAGCATCATTTTTTTGTCGACCAAGAAGTAGGTGAAGCATTCAATGCATCACTTAGGGCACATTGTCTATAAAATGTCTGACAAAATCTCATTCTTTCACCCAACATTTATGAGCGAGAGAAGAGTGAAAAAGAGAGACTAAGAAGCGATAATATTGCAGAGCTACCAACAACAAATTCAAAGCCACTCTGACAGATTTAGAGCATCCACAACAAAGATCAAGTGAGTATCTAGACTCACTAAGCTAACTGCTTATTTATGGAGAAGCCCTAATTCTTCAAACAATGGCAACCATATCACAGGTCACAAAGATCATGAACGAAAAGGACAAAAAGATAGCCTTGACAAAGAACTCAACTTGTGAATAACCAAATTACAAGTTATGTCCTGAGGTTGCTTCACAAACCGATGACAAGGGAGCATTTTCAAGTATCCCTCCTAGGGTTTTTCTAATTGAAGCTAGCCGTAAATAAATTCACTACAAGGTTGCAAAGATTGGAGACCTTGAGATTCAAGAAGCTTACCAGAAGCTATATAAGGATGGAAACCTACGGGATGAGTATAAGCACGTAGAAGTGAAAGGGTTAACCAATGCCCTACTATTCTCGAAAGAGTTTAAAATTGAGTGGATACAAATAGTACTCAACCAAGTACATGATGGGAAAATGTGGCTAGATGAACCCAAACCGATCAAAAAATATGTGATTCATGCAGTGACCGGTTATCCCATCACCGAGAAGGCAAAAGCCCTAAAGAATCCTTCACACCCTGACATTGAAAATCTAACTGGAGCTAAATGGGATGACAAATGAATGCAAATCAATTCAATCACCGAACCTGGGATGAAATTCAGTGCATGTGTACTTGGGTACAAGATATTCCAAGCTAGCATAGTGAACAACATAACATGTGGATTAGTTGACACTGCATATAAAATTGTGAGTAAGGGACTGCAACTAGACATATCTGAGCTACTACTGAAGCAACTGGAAGAGAATAGGAGAACAATTATATCAGCTAGATCTAATACATGTAAGTTCAGCTCCCTCCTTATGTGCACATTCTTCTACTTGCATAACTTCTTTCCTTTAGTCGGTAATGTCACTTGGGACACAAACTGACCAATCACTTCACAGATTAGTGATTTCATTAAGAACAACATGGTTACCACCACTAGAATATGAAATTGACATTGATCAAGCTACAACAACTATTGAAACCCTGCTAAATGAGCCAATGGATAAAACCTTGAAAATATTTGTAACATATGAGGAAGCCAAGTCTCGAATCAAGACTGGTTTGGTATTAAAGAAGATAGACAGGAAGAAGAAGAAAATAATCAATACTCTTCAAAAGAAACTGTTGGTAAATAATGAAGACTTAGAACAATCAATAGATATCACCGAGGATCAATCACCCATCAATGAAGCTAAAGAGATAAGTGATTCAGAGTCTACCAAATTATATGCACCACCTGTCAAGAAACCAAAGGTTGCTAATGTAACAGTTGCATCAAGAACATAGAGAAAGACAAAAAAAGAGGTAGACTCACCACCCTTGAAGAAAGGAACTGTGAGAACTTATCAAAAAATAAAGAATACATCCTCAACCAGTCAATTAACACCAAAATAGAGAAGGAGATATCTAAGAGGAAGAGAAGACATGGATGAAACATAAAATGATGAAAGAGAATAGAGAATTCAGACAAAAAAGACAAAAATTCCAAAGTCAATTGATGAAATTGCAGAGTCAATCATCAATACAGGAAGTATATCAAAAAATAAGATTAGACAATGGGTACATTTCTCTACCAAGGGCCAGAATAAATTAGAGGATGAAATCATTAAAATGATGGTAGCATACAAGTATGTACCTCTACAATTCGGAAGTCATATTCCACAAGAACTAAATGATAAGATATCAGCCAGGTGGACATACGCATTGCATATGGAAAACAAATGAGAGAAAGAATCTTAGTGAATTACATGCCCAAGTCAACAATTGAACAAATTGAATCAACAATGGACGAGCATGCAAAGAAATTTTTGGAAAATACTAGAGCATACAAGGTATTGGAAAACAAGCTTGAAGATATTGACACTGATAGCAATAAGATTTGGACTCAAATATTTAATCCACCCGAGAAGATATTAGCTATAATCGAGACTGCTCACAATGAGGAGAAGGAGGCCATATTGAGCCATGAGCATATTTTCATCAATGACACCGAGGATTTCAATCCAATTGATTTGACAATAGAGGCAAGTAAGGCCATGGATGACATTCCTCAGATATTGCAATCATTAGGAGAAAAACCATATATCACTATAAAAGATATAACTCAAGGTGATTCTAATGATAATAATAAGGCTGATGAAGATGTAAGTATTGCCACCGAGAAAACAAAGGAACATGAAACTGTTGATGTTGCACATACAAATGTACTAGGTAACATGCCTTTATTGATATAAGCTATCAATATAATCATTGAAGAAAAGGAGAAAACACCTGAGCCTGATGTAAACATACCAGAGGACAAAGGTGATGAACATGGGGAGCAAAAAAATAAAAATGAGGAGAAGAAAGATACAAGTGGAGAGGACAAATCGAGTGATGCCAATGCCAAGAACACCGAAGAGGAAACAAAAGGCTACATATAGATACAAGGTTGAAGTAGAGATGTCTACAACTGACCAACATGTTCATACCAAGAAGCATACCAAAGGCACCGCACCTCCCAGGCAATCACCAAAATCAACAGAGCCAAAGAATAATCTTTCTATAATCCTTCATTCTCCTGCTTCAAGCACCATTCCCAAGAAGAAAAAGAACAAGAAGAACAAAGAACCAGTAGCACTTGATGAGATTATTGACATACTCTACTGTGATCCAAGAAAATTGGATCCCGAGTCACTAAAAAGTATGGATAACTATGCAAAAGGAAGGCAATACAAGACAAGCTCAAGAAGAAGCACAAAAATTCACAAGTCCTGGATACTACAAAGGAAATCCTGTTGTAGATAGTTCCTGACACAAAAATTGATCAAAATGCACCAATCCTTGATCAACTAGCAGTTCTAAACAAGCCCATAACATCACATAATGTAGAATCTGACAAGGTCATTGAAGAACGTGCAGAAGAGAAGTGTCACTACAAGCTAACCAAAAAAATCAGCCAGGAAGTGGTAGAGAACAAGGTAAAATTTTTTGAGCTGGTAACTACACTAGAATCAGTCATATCAGAAGTAGTTAACTTAGTTCAAAAGTTGTGCACACTAGAGCAATTCACTACCCAACACAGTGAAAAGGTTGCTAAAATAAATGAGGATCTGAAAGCTAGTACACAAAGTTTGTCAACTGAGCCAAATGCATTATGAGAAAATTGTAGAATCAAAATGGTTGAGACTTGAAATTCAAAAGGAAGAAAGAAAAATTAGAGATGAAGTAACCGAGCTTGAAGCTATGTTACTACTGAATCTCACATTGCTGCTACAACACATGACTTCGGCAAAGACTCTAATTGCCACCCCAGAGATGTCAGTCACAGAGAGTATCTATGACATGCACGCCAAAATAACTTTGGAGCACATGACCCTTGAACACCTCAAAGAGAAATGGGACAAGCTGATGGTAGCCATATAGAAATGACATTCACACATATTTGACAAGATGTAAGTACTACATCTTTGTCATTAATTTTAAAAAATGGAGAAAATGAATGTACCAAAAGGGGAAAATATACCAAGGAAAATATGTACATAAATTGTACTGAGGCATGCACATAGGGGGAGTCATTGAAAAGGTAATTATACTTGTTGTATACACTGTACATATCAATTTTTGATACTAATGCCAAAGGGGGAGATTGATAATCCTTAAAGGATCAGAAGTTATCATTAGTATACAAGGAAACAATTTTGGACCATCAGTCACAGTGTACACCGATAGACAGTTTATAGTATAACCCAAGGAAGATAGATCATAGAGTAAACCAAGCACAAAATGTCTACAGAGTAAACCGAGCATAATGATTATAGAGACATCACCGAGCACCATTCTACCAAGAGATAGTTTTATTCCTGAGAAAAGCATATCTTATCTACACGTCAGTTGAAGCACTTTAGTCTTTAAAATAGATTTATGCCTAGCTGGAAAACTAGTTTTTGTGGATCAAGAATAGAAAAAATTGTGGATTTAGTTATTTTAACTAATTGTATTCATTCAAACTAGGAGATCAAGGTCAAGTTGTAAACCTTTGATCATTAGAGTTATCAAGAAAAGCGTGAAACCTAATTAGGTCATAATATTGTATAAATAGATGTAGTTATCAATCAAGATAATGGTGATTGTAGCCCCAGAGGACATCTAAGGATTAGACATAGGTTTTCATGCATAAGGACAGATAAAAAATAATTTAGTTTATCAAGAACTACATACAAGGCTACTGAGAAGAACAAAGGTATTATCCATCACAATAGATGATACATATATCTTGTGAACTTAATGGATTTGTAATCAGTAATTCAAGATTTCAAGCTATCAGGTCATAAGTATTTTTTTCTATTCTCTAACATTTGTAGCAAATAGAAGATATCCTTCAAGAAGGTGGACTTAACAGTCTTATTGTAAATCTCTTAGCTGAGTGCACACATAAATTTTTTGTTCAAATATCTTAACCGAGTAGACTTAACAAGTCTAACATGTTACTCCTAACAAGGTAAGATCATCAAAAGTAATCACAACTTGTAGCCTTAATCGACACCTTCCATTCTGCAGATAGTGAAGCTTTGTGGGTTTCATCCCCACCGTAGTTTTTACCTTCTAACATGAGTTTTATGCATTATCAATTCTTGTGTCATGTGTAAATGAGTTTCATGAATGTTTCTATGTTTATTTACATGCATTTATATTTATGTTATGATATTACATGCATGAGGTAGTAAAGCAAAAATGGTCGGTAATGCAAACTAAGATTACAAAGGTTCATTGATAAAAGTTTTTAAGGATACTGATTCACCCCTCCCCTCTCAATACACACCCTTCCATTATTCCAATAGAGCTAGTGGTGCACCTGGCTAGGGAAGACATTGTTGCAGAATGCATAACTTGCAGAGGTGTGAATGAAAGACCCAATTAGCTATTGGTAGTTAATGTTGGGAGTCTTACAAAGAATTGGTGAAGAGTATAAGGTCTTTCCAATCAAGATTGGAGTCCAAAACTTGCAGACTAGCCAAGAAGCTAGTGAAGTCCTAAAACCCTCCTAAAAACCTCCTAAAACCACACATTTTGGGTTAGGGCATTGTACAGAAGGATGGAACCCTAAGACCCAAAAAATATTTGAGAGGTTGTAAAATGAACCTAAGAACCAAAGAAAAGTTTCAGATTTACTTTGGAAAGAAGTGTATAAAATGCCTATTTTCTTGGAATAGGAGGCCTAATAGGGCTACTAGCCATTAGGTATGTTTTGAAGCAAATTGCAGAAATCAATTATCAAGTTGAATCAAGAGGGAATCCTAACACCTCTAATTGATCAAATTGAAATGTCAAGAAATACCTCCTCACCTCTACAAGAGTACCTTACAAGAATGGGGGTGGAAGTCCTTTAGGTGAGTTTAAGGGTCGATGAGCAGAAAGCTAGTAAGCACCAAGTAGAGAGCTTGGCTTGGTAATTCTTTCTTGGTAGTTGGTTTGGTTAAGGATACCAAGGGATCAAGAATCTTGTAGAGGTCCTATAGGTCAATAGGTGTGTAGATAAAACACCTTCAATTATATTGAAAGACTAAGAGCATGGGATTTTTATTGGCTCATCCAACCTCCCTATTGTATGCACCCTAAAATGGTCGCCTAGACTTTGGGCCCCATTTTATTATTTTATCAGTTTATCAAATTTCTGAATCAATGCTTTGGAACATTTTCAATTCAAATCAATTTCCTTGATCAAATTGTAA
>MU228371.1:1679044-1696286 GCA_018584345.1 Thuja plicata | reverse complement strand
TATATATATATATATATATGCCAGATTTTATTTTTGAATGTTCTACATAGGATTATCATTAGATAATATTTCCCATAGGCATATGACTATCAACCTAGAGAGAACTATAAAGGCCCACATCTTGAAGAATAGTTTGGTCTTGAGCTTTAATCATCTTCTTTTGATTTTGCAGGCTTCAATTACAATAATAAAATGTCATTGTAATCCATAGTTCATTTCAATCTCATATCATAATGTAGAAAATCTCAATTAAAAGAGGTTTTGCACATTCTACTTATCACACAATCCTCCCAAAGAATTGTCTGCTTATATTCAACTATTGTAGATCTACATCATCAATAATGTGATTTCACAAAGGAAAATAATCCACCCTTTCATCACTTGGCAATTTTCATTTTCTAGACGGACAAGTTTTTGCAATACACTTCTTAACATGTATGTCAATTGCGGGAGTTTGATAGATGTTCGTAAAGTGTTTGACTACATGGAAGAATGAGACAATGTCTCATGGAACACAATGATTGTAGTATATTGAAGACATGGGTATCCTTAGAAGGCACTCGATTGTTTCACAAAATCTGAATAGGGATTCAACCCAATCACCTTTTCCAGTGTACTCCCAGCCTATGCTAAAATGGTAGCTTACAAAGATGTTATAAACATCCATCAAAGCTTAAAGAAGGGGGGAATTTTGTTAGATGTAGTTGGAAGTTCCCTAGTACACATGTATATAAACTGGAAGAATTCACAAGGAATTTGAATTTTTTGACAAAATGCCTCAAAGAAATATGGGTTCATCGAATATAGTTATTACGGGATATGCACAAAATGATTTTGTTGAAAAGGCCTTAAAATTTTTTAAGAAAACCTCCTCAAAATTTTCCAACATTCTCCTAACCAATGCTCAAATTGGAACTTTGGAATTGGGTACAGTTGTCCATCAAAAAATATTTAAAAGTGTAATATGTGTAGACATTATAGTTGGAAATGTGTTGGAAAACATGCATGCAAAATGTGGAACCATTTGAAAGGCATGCGAACTGTTTGATAAAATGCCTCAAAGAAATGTAGTCTCGGGGACTGAGATGATTGCAGGATATGCACAAAATGAATTTGTTCAAAAAGACTTAGAAACTTATAATCAAATGCAGCGGGTAGGGGTAAAGCTAGACTCCGCAACATTTTCTAGCCTCCTCCCAGCTAGTTCCAAATTGGGAGCTTGAGAACAAGTTGTGAACATTCATCAAGACATAATTGAAAGAGGATTTTGTTAAGATGTCACAGTTGCCAGCACTCTGATAAACATGTATGAAAAAAATGGAAGGATACAAAGGTCACGTGAAATATTTGAAAAAATACTTCAAAGGGATGTCGTATCATATGATTGAAGGGCAAGAGAGAGGAGTGAATTTGGAAGGAATGCTTTCAATAAAATGTTGTTTATTCTATAAATTATTGTCTTCACTGATGTTCAAATGTTCATTTCTCTCTCCCATGGAATGTATTTTGGTTGGAACATTTTGGAGGATAAATTTTGATGAAACTTCCTTTTAAGTGTGGTTTGGATTCTTGTTGTGATTCTTTGTAAAAGATTGAAGCATTTCCTTCAAAACTGATTGTAAACCCTCAATAAAAGAGTCACAGACAAGGGTTTGTTATTATATCAAGTTTTAACCACTGAAAAATTCTTGTTCTTGTATATTCTTAAATTACATTATATGGGTTTCAAAATTTACTTGGTCTTGCATTAAGTGGTTTTGTCATTTCATAGAAATTTGATGCCCTAGCGGGCTTTTCTTATGAATTTTTTGGTTTTGACAAGAATAACTCAAGGGTTTGGAATTAATGGGTGTTTGATTGGATCAGGCCATGTCATTAGGTTTTCAAAAGGTCAAGATAAATATTTTTATTCCTTGAAACATACAATGGAGCAAGGGACTTGTGAAGATGAGGACTGGTTGTAAGTATTTAGTGGAGATTACTAATAACTGTTGAACAATTTAAGTGTTTTTGTTCATTTTTTATTCAAATGGTGATCAATATGTATTTGGATGGAATTTTTGGGGGTTTTATGGAAGCATTATTTTTCCTATACACTGCCTAATTTCATGTGATCAAGGGGTAATGTGATTGCAGGCTTGGTTGAAATCCAAAAGGAGACTAAATAAGTACTTTACTCTCATTGGTTAATCAAATTACTAATTGATCATTGTGCATTACATTGGCACCCTTATGAAGGATAGGTTTGAGTCTCTTGAATGTGAATACAATATGGAAGATTTCTTTAACCTGTATTTTTTTTGCCTTAAGAGTTAGTGGGATAAAATAAGGAGTGGCAAGATTGGTAGCCATGTGTACAAGGAATGAATAAACTATTGCAATCTAAATTGGATCAATAAATGGGTAATATGGTAATGTATTAAGGAAGGGAATGATAAGAAAAGGGGCCAAAATACATTTGAATTTTTTAGGAGGATAGTGGGAAGGTGACTATGGAAATGAGTTAACTAGTTTGTGGGATCAATCATGTTATTTGTTATACTTGGGGAAGTGAAAGTAATTCTAGCCTATTAAGACATTGGGATGTTTGGGTACCATTAAGAGGCCTAGCTGTCAAGATTAAGTTCCACTTATGAACCTTTAGGTGTGAATTGTTATAAAACTACAAGATGAATGGCATGTTAGCCTAAGATTAGGGGTGAATCCTAATAGCTCAACATTAGTGTGAAACCAAGAAAAGAGATAATGTATTTAATAATAATTAATATAATATTTAATCATTTATCTTTAATTATATCATTCATGTGTGTCCACATACATACATACATACATACATACATACATACATACATACATACATACATACATACATGGAACAATGTACTTTGGGTTCAGATGCTAATATTATCCATTTTTCAATATGGGACAAGCTCCAGTATCTACCTGCCAATACACAAAAGGGACTGCAACTAAGAGTGATTATTTGTAGGTAGCAATCCCCACCGTAGGATTGGGAACCCCTATGAGGTCACCATCAGGTATCTAAGGTGATGGCCCCATATAGGGACCCAATTGAATATTTTCATCTTGTATTATGTGAGTAATTAAGACACTGCCAGTGAAATGATCCCATGAAACATAACTATATTTTACTAGTTAATTATACATTTATAAATATCACAATACAACCCATGAAACATAAGGAAAATTAACTAGCTTTTTGCATTTAGAATATCACAGTACAATCCATGAAACATGAGTAGAATTTACTAGTTAGTTATGCATTTAAATAGAGCATTGTATAAGTTTCTACCATTTGGCTCGTTAAAAACCCTTGTGGGAACTACAAATTACAAAATTTCATCTTCTACACTCACAGAAGTGCTAGTGGCTATCCATTCAAATATTTCAGCACATCATATGAAGGATTTTTCAAAAAAAAAAAAAATCTTAGTCATATTGTGTTGTAAATATATGGCTAGGTAGATTTAGCCAATGACAGCCAAAGTCCCTTGTCAAAAAATCCCTACTAAAAATAGGAGCAGTAGTGGTCTCCTCAAGGTGTCTCAAATAGTATAGAGAGATGATAAATGTGGAACCAAATCATACAACTGTACCAAACATATTCAAGAAAGCTCACATGTCAAATCCATTGTGAAAGCTCCAAGGTCAAGGAAATAAATGTTGGGTTTTCAATATGAAGTCAAGACCCTCAAAATGACCTAATGTGACTCACATAATGTAAGAGATCAGATAACCTATGAACTAATCAAATAAACCCACAAATCTATGGTATAGTGATATGTAGTTTAAGAATGAGATATAGAAAAACCCTCATTCATGCAGAGGTCTTAGAATATTCATATCATTTAAATGTGCACAAAATCTTCAAATTATACAGATCTTTTTCACATACAACCATAGTTTTGTGGTGTATGAAAGGTTTGGCTCACTTTTTTCAAGAAATATTGAATATAGTTATTAAATATTTTCAAATACAAGTGTTGTTGCAGGGCTAATCTTAGCTTGTATCCATGTCATATTTTGAGTTTAAATTATGAATAAATACAATGTATAGAATCAAAGGAGTAACACCATTTTAGGTTTTTGAGAAAATAGTTCAAGTAAATTGCAACTCATAAATAATAGAATGGGTCTACCATTGAAGAGCATTAAGAGTGATATGAGTTTCATGAGGGCTCCAAATTTAACTATCTCATAGACAAGAAGAGACAAGCTTACCAGTAAAGAGGAGACTGGCTTGTAGATATACTAGTAAAATGGCTTCAAAACAATAATCTGATCTTCATAATGAAACTTCAAAAGTCTCCAAAAAATCAGAGCACCAAATTAAAAAAATGCTAAAGAAAATGTCAGCTAATAAAAAACTTACAAGGATGAGACATATTCACAATTTTTGCAGTAGCACCATGGATATAAGAACCAAGAGAAACTCATAGTGTTAGTGTACATACAAGATAATATGGGAGTTCATTATACCCATCAACTTGTGGTGTTATTGTTTGTGTTGGCTCTGTTGGACCCTGCAATTAAGATTCAATATACATTATTCAATAAGATTGACTATGCAATATAATGAAATATTGAAAAGTGTGTTGTCTTATTGAGCTTCACTTTGTTTCAAGAATAGTTCAATAGCGTCTACTTAACAAGGCCAACCATGTGAAGGTGGAATCTCATTTGGCCCCTCCCCCTCTAATATCACTCTAAATTCCTCGTTAACATCTAACATTCATTCATTCTTTCATCCATTAATAAAATATAACATTCATTCATTATCACATAACATTATTTAACACATAACATTTATTAACATGCAACATTCATCAATATTCATTAACACATATCATTCATTAACATTCATTAGCACATAATTACATCATTAACACATAAAATTCAGTCACTATCAAATAATGTAGATTACAATCATATATTTTTTTGTTTTTTTTGTGAAGCTATGTAAAGACTAATTAGAGCATTTTTTTCTTCATCATTTCCCCCCTCTTCAGTTGTTCTACCCTCTGCTCATTATCTCAATGTATGCCTAGTCCTACACTGAGGACAAGGACACTAATGCAGAGGGAGGTCCTCTGCAATAAAAAAAAATGGGTTAAATTCAAAACATTTTTTTATTATTGTTACAAGTGTTTCATTAATTTAAGGAACATAACTATGGTGCTCTTTACCTGATGGGGCCACATAATTTTTGAGATCATTTTGGCTAGCCTCAACCTCAACATGTCAAACACCCTCTAGATCCTAGAGTGAAAATACGAAAGGTTACATTAATCAATACACCAATTGTAAATAAAATTTATTTAATAGAGTAACAATAGTCCTCTTTACCTGATGGGGGAACATCACGTTCCTGATGTTGTCTACTTGGATCATGATCCACTTGGTCACCACCGACTAAATGCTCTAAAATATTAACAAAAAAGGTTACATTAATTGCTACACCAATTTAAATTTAAGATGTTTAATTGTATTAATAATTGCATAAAATTTTTGAATATAAAATGACTACCTTCACTACTGGGATGCACATCCAGACCTTCATTATGTGCAGGTTGTGTTCCATGATTAACAGGTTGCATTCCAATGTCACGTGCATTGTTATCATTGCTTGCTTATTTAAAACAAATATAGCCACTTTATGTTGGAACTTAACATCAAATAGATTATTGGTAAAACATTCAATTTGAAATGATTTTCACTTAGCTTATTTACCTGTGTGATGGATGCATCAAAAAGTCTTGTTTACCCACTCAATTCTTATAGTCATTTAGCAACGGCTGTATATTATCTTGTCATCTTCTGTGGGCGCTTTATTAAACTCATAGTCCTTCATTTTTGCTTAGTATCATGAATTTCAATTGTATTTTTTCATGAAAAAAAAATATTTGCAATTTATAAATATTACGTGCGATATTTCATATACTAATACTTATAATTCGTGCGACAAGTTTTATATAACCACCAGAACCAAGCTTGTGTTGCCCGTGCTTTTCTTGTCTGGCCTTGGTTGCCTTTGATGTGTCACTTAGCCGATGAAAAGTTTGAAATATGTTAGATTATATAAATATAAAGAGTAATTAGTATATAATTACATTCTTAATAGTATCACATACCTTCTTTTGGTATTTGCTGGTGTATTTCCTTTTTTCCTTTCAATTCGCTCCTTCGCATCCAAAATCAGGTCCTTCCACTCCTTCTCTGGAATAATGGGGGGACACTCATACTTTACGTTCTTCTCTAAATGTGTCTTGTATTTTTCCCTCACATACTTTATATATGTGCTAGATTTCTCAATAAGCTGGGTTTTGTCAAATGCGTCAGCTCCAAACAACCCAACCATACCGTTTGTGAGTTCATCTTTTAACCTTTTTTCTTGGTCATTCCACATTTTAAGAAAAAAAAAAAACCTGGTAAATTCAGCAATGAACTGAAGATACCTTTAATTTAGTTCAAGAAATGGATCAAAGGAAAACTATTCTAGCAATGATATGAAATTAAAATAGTGAATTAGGGTTAATTCACATATGATCTACCTTTTACGCATGGTGGGCCTGAATATATGCAATGCAATGTCATTAAGATTTTTTTTTTAAAAATATCATTTCCTGTAAAAAAATCATGAGATCATTAGTCCAAAATGAGTGATCAATAAGTAAATTACAATTAGACTATATATAATAATAATTTTAAAGTACCTGGAACCTTCTGTATCTTTAAGGGAATCAATTCTTTTTCACTCACCACCAATGTGGCCTACAACGTTCCCGTAATAGAAATACGGGAATATCCAGGAAATGATGACATGTTATCATCAGTAGTTGTCTGTGGTGCATCCTCATGTGCATCTCTTGCTGCAGAAAATGAATCCACTATGAAATGCCCTGAAGAAATAAACACATAACAAAAGAGAGAGAAAAAGAGGGATCTACCAATATGATGTGTAGTAGAGGATGTTTGCATGCTGTGTGTTTCCAACATTGTATTTGGCAATACAGGTGGGGTTAACCTCGGATGAGGCAAATTTTGCATAGGATCATTGACATCACCTGAAGGATAGTACATTAAATATATAAAATATTAAAAATATTAGCAATAATGGTGTAGGAGAAATAATACATTAAACAATAGTAAGCTTGCAATATTTGAGAGTATAGACAGTACTAAAGCATTGGAAGATGTACCAAGGGAATGGATAGGTGTAGGGAACATGGGTCCATCCATTCCAAGTGCAGTTGAGGCCAAGTGATCAGAGGAAGGTCTTTAAAAATTGATTGTCTCAAAGGTATGGCAGAATGTCCTAAAGTGATAGTGGTAACAATGGGCAATGTTATGGAGAAAGAAGAGGGAAGGGTCTATAAGATATTTTCAATCAGGAAAGAGTTGGAGAGTCCAAGGTGAGGATTTGTTAAGTTAGTTGCAGAGGTGGGTTGTGACTGTCATATTAGGATAGAATAAGGTATTTTTTCATGTATTGATTTAAAGTATTGTTGTCAATAAATAATGTAGTGTGGGATGTGTGGGAAAATCCTAGGAGTATTAGATGTGAGAAAATAAGAGCCTAGTTGCAATGTTAAGGGCTTGTTTGAGGAGACAAGTCCTAGTTATTGATGGAATAGGATAGTGACTTAAGGCTTCCTTGTTGAGTTTTTTTGAAAGCCTATGGTAAATTATTAGGGGTTCATGGGATTAGAGAAATGAAGAGGATCCTAGGTTGAGTTATAGAGGGAAGATTAGATATTGCTGTCACAGAGTGTGAGTGAGAAGTCATGAAGGATATGGGTAATCAGTCAATGAAGTTATGTGATCAGAGGATTATGGATAAACATTGGTGGTAAGAGTTGTGGACAAGTTAGGGATCTTGTGGATAGTTTATCCTATTGTGGAAGTTGGAATAGTGAGTCAACGTGGTTGGCATGATGTGAGAAATCAATCAGAATTCTTCTCTTGACTTCCCAAACCAGGTTCCTTATTGAAAATGCAAAACACCAAACACACAACTGAAAGCAAAGAGGCTATACAACATGTACATTATTTACAAATGACACTAAACCATCAAACTGAACTCAACATTTACCTCTATCATAGATCTGATTTTCATTTCCATAGATCAAAGGTAAACTAAAATCACCACTGTCATATGCCTGATCAATCATGCAACTTCTTATTATTAAAGAATATAAACAAAAATCAGCATTCTTAGTGTTATTACGTGCATGAAAAACACCAAGGTATTGATAGTGCTGATTACTATGTAACACAAAGTTGTTACATTCTTTACAACCATCAACCGGCTGAGAGGAAAAAGATTGCACTTCAACCCAATGGCTGGAATCAAACATATAGTTTGCACAAAAGAATGAATCTCAGTCATAACAACAACTTGCAAACAATCTAAGTAAAAACTTGATTTCTCAATATTGAAGACATCTTGTTGATCAAAAATTTTACCAGCATCCTCCAAATCTGAAAATGTATCATCAAGTAACTGCTCATTTACCATTTGCAAATATGAGAACACACATGTAGATTTTTTATTCTTTTCAAAGAAACAATCAACATTATGATGTATACAAGAATCATCCATACAAAACTCATCAAAACCTGAACCCACACTAGCATATGATTCATCATATTCATCATATTTGACATAATCCAATTTCTCACAATCATATGCATTTCAATCTTGCACATTGTTTGCCACAAAAGTAGGAAAAAGAAAGTCAACATATTCTTTACACTTCACACCCATTAGCATGTCATCATTGTCAAAGAAAATATCAACCGAGTACTACAAAATGGAGTTTTCATTAGGTGCATACCTCTGAAAATCAGCAACCAATAGTTCTGATATTTTTTCACTACTTAGTGAGCATTGAATTTCATTCTCAACTTCTTGGGCTTCATTCTTAGCGTTGAAAATATATTCCTCATTTGAAACAAGGACTCCAACTTCTTGACTCATATCATATTGTGAAAATAATCATCATAACAACTCTCATCCACATCATAATCATTCTCTTGTTGTCCACAAAACTCTTCCCAAAAATGAGACAAGAAATCTGCACTACCATGTTGATAATAAAAAAAATCCATAAATCCAATGGAAACATATGAAAATATAGATTCATCCTTGACATCTTGACATTCACTTACTTCACTATCAGCATCATAATCAGAATTGTCAGCACAACTAGAGTCAGCATTATCCATACTTTCAAATTCAGATTCTTCAATCACATCTATCCATTTTTTAACAAGTTCTATGCCTTCTTCTCTACAAGATACATACCAATTTACTGACTTAGGCATACAAATCTCTAAGAACAAATTAATATAAGTAGACTCTTGAAGATCAACATTTATGGAAAGCTCATCATATGCATTGGAAAAAATTTCATAAAACCAATGTATTGATTCCTCATTCCTTTCTCCTACATGTGTTCTCAAAAATATAATGGTTTTGTCTTGGATTCTTTGATTAAATAATGCAATACCTTATGGGATTTCTTCAAGATCTACTGGATAAGTTTTAGATCTAAGAAATATATCTCGATCCATTGAAATAGGAAACTCCATTGAACTATTTAATCAACAATACACCTTATCTTTCACCAAAGTTTTATCCAACTATGCAATCATTTTACATAAGAGAATACTTCTAATTTTGATGACTGAAGTTGTAAAACAAGTTATGACAAAAGACTTCAGATCTATTTTCCTTCTTTTAGTGACTTCTTCACCTAGTGAGGAACTAAATTATCTCATAAAACTTTGAGGAATACCTGGGTAATTTCTCTTGCTGCTGTCATTTTTTAGTTCTTTCTGATTTGATAATTTAACCACTGAATCTTTGAGCATCTGCTAAATCCTTGCTGCAAGTAATTCCAACTAATCATCACATTTCTTTCATTTAAATGCACACTAGTGCAGAGATCTTTCAGAGTCTCCACTCACTATTGTGAGAATGTATAGAACATTAATTGAACACTGACAAGTTGGGATTCAAACAAAGATAGCAGACTTTCAACAACTCAATAGGATTTGACACACTTCTTTCACAAAGAAGACATACAAATATTTTTTGAACAACAACAACTAGGCTAATTGCTAAGATCTAAAAAACTTTCAGATTCACAAACATTAAGAACTCTACCCTCAAATGGATATGGCAGAAATGACTAGATTTTTAAAAAATAAGCAGGCCAGGAGTCTATCTCAACTTGATAAATCTATGTTATTCATAACAAGATAATACCAGAGATTCTTTGAAAGTTCAGCAAGATTTTACTTCTTTCTCCCCAACAGAGTCGCCATTTTGTTGGTTTTTTTTTACGTTGTAGCTACAAGGAAAACAACCTTTTCATTTCCTAACAGATTCTAAAGAGTAGCCAACTCCAAATATTTAACCAAGACTGAAAAGGACCAATTAAAAATGATGTGGATCCATCCTTCTACACTATAGGTTCTGCAAAACCAAGGGGGGGACACCCTTCAACACCTTCAACTATTCTATAAGGCATCACTTAGGCAGAGATCTCACAAAGTCTCAACACGACCGTGAGATACTAGGTAACTAGCTAATCACCCATTGAACGTCGACCTTGAAGTGGAGCATGAGATTGGTAGAACATAACAACCACATAAAACATAGGATATTTTGGAGTTTATTTTCAAGTTGCAGAACATAGCCAAGACTGATCTGACTATTAGAATAACTGAGAGGGGGGGGGGGTGAATCAGTGGCCTCAAAAATTAATCCAATAATCCAACCAAAAATTTATATTAGAAATATAATACCTTCAGTTATCTTCAGTCCTACAAGATGTATGCCTTTAAGTAATCTTTATCAAATATAATCTTTATCTTTTTCTAGCCTTTACCGAATAGTAGTAAATAAACTTAGTGTTTACCAACCAATCCTATTTTAGTAATGTGTAAACAAAACATCAAAGTAATGAACTATATACACATTTGACACATGGATTTTTAATGTGGAAACCCTATTAAGGGAAAAACTACTTGGGACCAATAACCCAAAATTTTCACTCTTCTGAAGTGAGCTCAGTGAAGAGCCAACCCTATTAGAGGTTACAAATACACTGTTTACTGTGACCTTGTTAGAGGATTTAAAAATAACATTTTTTCATTTGACCTAGCATTCACTATGCTGTCAACATGAAAACCTTTTGATACTATTGAGTATCTTAATACAATAAGGATGGTTGAATCCTACTCGGTTAAGAGATTTTCTAAATCAATGGTTAAACTGAAACAATAAATGATATGTTCAATAATACAACTTTAGTTTGCAGATTTTTAGATCTATTGTTATTCCATAATACCTCTCTAATCAATGTTCTCTTCAGTTCCTTTGCTCCCCTTCTTTCTTCTTTCTTCTTGGTGAATATTGTTGCTCAGTGTCTGCAGAATTCTTGGCTCTGTTCTTCAGCCTATATGATTAGATATGCATGAAGACTTCTATCTTCACCATAATTATATTCAGAATTCCTCTTTTTCCTAATGAATTACTTGTCTCTTTATATAGACATGATTTCACCATTTACTATCCTTGTCTTTCTTTTTCTTGACGTAGATTGCTTCTTGATCTGCAAATCTCGCCATGCATTGATTTAATATTTAAAGCTTTTCTTTGGTTTTATCCCGCATATTTCTCCTTGACAACTGTGAGTAAAAATAGCTTTAAATATTTAGTTCAACTGGTCGATGAAAAAAAATTAACCAATCACTTAACTCTAATTATAGCTCTTGCCAGCTAAGTGTTTTGTCATTTCCTAACTCCAGTTGATTTCGGTCATCAACTCTTAGTTTGCTCAGTCATTGACTCCAGCTGTCCTTGGGCATCAAATTCAGTTCTTCTCGATGACCACTTAAGTTATGCTTGGTGTTGCGGTGCTTGGTATACACTATGAATACTTTGGGTTCTCTATCCATTGGTGTGCACTGACCTTCAATGTTTAATGTCACTCAGCGTACACTGGCTTTTTATGTTTACCAATAATATAAACTTTATCTCTTTGGTTTCTTGAGACTATGAAAATATGTATATGACCAATCAGATTATATCAAGTTGACATCAACAAAAATATAATACATTAACTAATTTAATGTCTTGCATTTACTTTCTGCAACTCGTTGATCATCAACTTATCATCTTCAAACATTCAATCAGTTATAGTTCATTCATCTCTCCCTTTGGCATTGATAGAAACATAATTTCAACACAATATGAAATATGCAATGTCAGACATGTCAAACTTATTATTCTATAACCAATTCAAATATCTGACTCTCGGTAAGCTCTTATAGCTTAGGTTTGATTCTTTTAGAGTGCTTTCTTCATTCCCTTCAATGGATAGATGTAGCAACTTCTAATTCTATCTTGCCCTTTGTTGTAGAGTCTCTTCTCCCTTTTCTAGATAGATATGTAGTGTTAACTTTCCTCCATTTCTCTCCCTTAGATGGATTGTTTCTTTGAATCTTTCTTGGATCTTTCTCTCCCTTTTTAGAAACTTCTTTTTCTGATCTTTGCTCTCCCTTTGACTGATATTCTTCTCCCTAATAGATATTTCATTATTGGATATCTCTCTCCCTCAGGATGTACTTTTCCTTGATGGATATTTCATATGGATATCTCTCCCCCTTTGATAGCAATGCCAAACATAACTATATCATTGAACCTTTTGTCCATCAATAATACAACTCTGTAGTAGCCAACAATATCTCTAGTGTCCGAATCTGATAAGTACCTTTTTGTACTGATATATCATTGCAATCCATATCTTTTCTTGCATCAACATGATTGATCTTCTGATAATGTGTAGGATGATACAACTTCCAAGTCAGCTTAGTGACCAGTAGACAAGGGTTGGACCCCTAGTCTCTTCCTCAGGTGCTCAAATGTATCTTTTGGAAATGGCTGTGAATATGTCTGCTAATTGTTCTTTGGATTGTACATATTCCAGTATCACTTCTTTCTCTTGCACTTGTTCCCTCAAGTAATGATACTTAATAGCAATGTTTTTTGTCTTAGCATGCATCACATGGTTCTTTTAAATGTTGATAGCACTTGTATAATCACAATAGATAATTATTGGTTCAATAATTTCCTTTTTCAAACCTTTCAGTAATTGCTTGATCCATGCAATGTTATATCAATTTGCAATGGAAACTACATATTCTACTTCTGTAGTGGATTGAGAAATGCATCCTTTCTTTTTACTTATCCATGTGGCAAGTCTATCACCCATAAAGAATGCTCCTCTTGTTGTGCTCTTTCTATCATCTATGTTTCTAGCCCAATCAACAACTGTATAGACTTGTAGCTCAAATTTGCCTTCATTATTATACCACAAGCCATATTATTTGGTATTCTTTAGATATCTTAGAGTTCTTTTAACATTAGTCATGTGTGATTCCTTGGGATTAGGAGAGAATCTTGCAACTATACCAAATCCATGTGCTATATCTGGTCTTGTGTGTACTACATACATTATTTTTCCAATCATAGATCTATATAAGGTCTGATTTACCTCGGTTGTCTTGTCTTCCTTTGTCAATTTTCATCCGATTACCATAGGTGTTCCAACTGGTTTGGAGTTCTCCATTTTGAATATCTTCAGAACTTATTTGATGTATTTGGATTGTGTGATGTAGATGCCTTCATCCGGTTGTAGAATCTGTAGACCAAGAAAAAATTTGATCTCCCCAAACATTGACATCTCAAATTATTTGCTCATTTCATAAACAAATGACTTGCATAGCATGTCATTACCTCCAAATATGATATCATCAACAAATATCTCAGCAATCAAAATTTTATTATTAGTATCTCCTTTCAAATATAGATTACTATTATCACTTGTTCTTACAAATCCAATACTAATGAGATAAGGGTGAAGTCTTTCATACCATGCTCTTGGTGCTTGTTTCAATCCATACAGGGCTTTGTATAGTCTACAAACCATGTTCCTCTTGTTAGGATCAAAAAACCCTTCAGGTTGTTCAATGTATACCTCTTCTTCTAGTATTTCATTTATAAATACATATTTAACATTCATTTGGTATACTTTGAATCCTTTGAAAGCAACATAAGCAAGTAGAATTCTTACTCCTAGTCTAGCAATGGGTGAAAAGGTTTCTCCATAGTCAATACCTTCTTCTTGTGTATAACCTTTGCATACCAATCTTGCTTTGTTCCTTGTGACTTCTCCATTCTCATTCAGCTTGATTCTAAATATCCATTTGGTACCAATGACATTTTTGTCATTCGGTCTAGGTACTAATGTCCTTGTTATGTTCTTTTCAATCTTCTCAATCTCTTCATTCATTGGACTGGCCCATTCTTGATTCTCAAGTGGAGTATTAACAGATTTAGCCTCAAAATCACAAATCAAACATCTAGCGCTACATGACTTACTTCTTTTTCTCATTCCATCTCTTTTGTCTCCTATGATCTAGTCATGTGGATGGTTTCTTTTGACATACTTGGCAAGTACCAGTTTAGATCTTTGTTCATCATTCTGATCATCATCTTGACCTTCATTTTGATCTTCATTGCTTGATTCATCATTGTGAGCAATTTCCTAATTCTCGGTGTGTGCAGTCTATTGCTTGGTTGCATTGTTATGTCGCTCGATAGTGATACACTATTTCTTGGGCAGAGTGTTAGGTTCTTCACTATAGACAAATCTATTGTAATCTTCTGGTTCCTTTCTACTTTCCTCATCATTTTTCTCGGCAAATTCATCCAATTTCACATTTGCACTTTCAATGATTTTGTTAGAGGATTTGTTAAGACATTTATAGGCCTTGCTTTTGGTAGAATAACCTAGAAATATTCCTTCATCACTTTTGGAGTCAAGATTTCCATTTCTATCATCTTTCAATATATAACATTAACTTCCAAAAATTCTAAAGTACCTTACATTTGGTGTGTATCCATACCATAGCTCATAAGGTGTCTTATTGGTGCCTTTCTTCAATTGAACTTGGTTTAATGTATAGACAGCAGTACTTACAACTTCTCTCTAGAATGTTTGTGTGATGCCTTTCTCAATCATCAGTGTTCTTGGCACAATCAAAAAATGTTCTATTCCTTCTCTCATCAATCCCATTTTGTTGTGGTGTTCTTGGTGTAGAAACATGTCTTGTAATTCCATGCTCATTACAAAAGTTAGTGAATTCATCATAAATAAATTCTCCTCCTCTATCTGATCTTAGACATTTTAGTTCCTTTCCACTTTGTTTTTCAACTATATCTTTATACCATTTGAACATATTAAATGCTTCCAATTTCTCTTTTAAGAATATAATAGTCATCATTCTAGAATAATCATCAACAAATAGAATGAAGTATCTATCACCATAATAGCTCTTTGTTCTCATTGGTCCACATAAGATAGTATGGACTAGCTCTAGAATAGCATTAGATGTGTAGGTTTTTCTCTTGAAACTAGAATTTTTCATTTTACCTTTTTGACAATTCTTACACATGACATGGTCAGGCTTTAACATGCTCGGTAAGCCTCTTACCTTTCTCTTCTTGCTTATCCTAACTATGTTGTCAAAATTCACATGAAAAAACCTTTTATGCCACAACCAAATGTATTAATTTATATCCAACAAACAAGTGGTCTTAATATCATCAAGATAGAATAGGCTACCTTTTTTTGTTCACCATTACCGATCAACCTTCCTGTTTCATTATAGATCTTTGCCTTTTTGTTCTCAAATGCAACTCAATGACCTGTGTTATTTAGATGTGAAACACTCAATAGATTATAGTTAAGTCCTTTCACCCAATATGCATTTTCACATATGATCAAATTATTCAACATGATGATTCCTTTACCTTCAACTGGACAAGGTGAGTCATTACCCATCCTAACTGATCCACCATTATAATATTCAAAATTTTCAAAATTTTCCTTATCTCCAGTCATGTGGTGAGTATAGTCACACTCAATAATCCAGACATAATTTTTACTAACCTTAGATATGAGTGCAATTTCAACATACCTTTCTTCTTTGTCTGATCATCCTTCATAGCAACAAATACTACCTCAATATCTTCATCAAATTCAGTGTCAGTATTTTCAGCTTTGTTCTCAACCAGGTAACAAGCCTTCTTGCCTTTGTCCTTGTAGTCTCGGTTATCTCTTCTGTCAGAGTGTCGGTTGCTTTTGTAGTCTCAATCATCACTTTTGTCAAACTTCTGTTCATAAGATCTATCATTGTTTCTTTCATATTTTCTCTTGTTAGGGCATCTAGCAGCAAAGTCTCTAATTTTTTTGCAATTAAAACATACCAATGGTAATTTACCTTTGTATCTACCTTTGCCTCTTTGCAATCTTCAATCCATTAGTGCTTCAATTTCATCAAGTTATTGTTCATCACTATCACTTTCACTATCATTTCTCATAGTGTTTTTATGACTTGATTTACTTATTTTCAAAGAAGATTTGAATGCAGACTCAATAGTTGGTAAGACACTATTGTCAAAGTTATTCATCTCAAATGAAATAAGTCTACCAGTCAAAATATATAGAGTAACATTTTTATTTTCTACTGCTCTCATTTCTTGAATTGCAAATACTCGAATAGCATAAATAGACAGTAAGGTTCTCAAAATTTTACTTACCATTGTTTCTTCTTCAAGTACACCTCCTAATCCTTGGATACCATTAACAACTTCTTTTATTCTGCTACTATACTGAGTGATTTTTTCTCCTTATTTTATTCTTAGGTCATCAAACTTACCTCTTAGGCTTTCAACCTTAGCTCTCAACACATTTGTATCTCCTCCATGTACTAGCTTGAGTTTGTCCCACATTTTCTTTGCAGTGGTGCAAGATTTGGCATCTTCACATTCAACATTAGATAGTGAGGAAGCAAGTTATATCATAATAGAGTTGTGCTCATATTTGTCTCTCAATTGATCAATAGTCAAAGGTCATGTTGGTGCAACATATTCAGTATCCAAGTATTGTGTGACATAATTTCCAATACCTAATAGGAGGAGTCTTATCATGATTTTCCATGATGCAAATTTGTCTTTGTCCAACTTAGGCACATCCCTTTTACTCATCTTGTGATCTTTATCTTGAGTCTTTAAAATCTCTTCCAAGCACACTAGCTCTGATACCAATTGTTAGAATAACTAAGAGCGGGGGGGGGGGGGGGG
>MU228371.1:1646482-1678403 GCA_018584345.1 Thuja plicata | reverse complement strand
TCAGAGGAAAACTCTGGTGGGGATTAGTACCCACAAATATTGTACTAGGTATAATGAACCTGTTAAAGTTCCTTTGCCCTGTTAGAAGAAGTCTTTACAAATTAAGTACAATGACCTGGTTAAAGGTATGACCATGTTAGGAGTCTTTTACAAAACCCTATTAAAGGTATATGGCTCACTGCCCAATAAGATGAAGGCTACAACCCTCTGAATGTTGATATGCACTATATCAAAAATGAACTGCTGTAATGACACTACTGTCTGATCAGTTCCGTGTATGTGTGAATGCTCTTACTCCTTTAAAGATCTATATCATCTACTGACTTCATTATACTGCTCATTTGTATCTTCCTCTTACATAATAATCGACACTTCTTTCATATCTTTACATTACATACTTATATATGCAAATCCGAATAGGTGCGACCCAAAACAAATAACTAGTCGGCCCTAAAACAAAATATACAATGCTTCTGAACAAGTCAGCCTAAGTGTGTTTACTAAAACATTAATTACATTAATACAAACTTATAACTAAAGGCGCTTAGCCATTACATTACAAAATCATTCACGCTGATCAAAACTGTAGTTGGCTTCCATGCTCTTTTTCTTGGACTGCAGTTCTACTAATCTACCTGTAACTTTTCTGTACTGATGTTCCATACTCTGCATGTCTAGATCTAGCATGTATATACACCATAGAGTATATACCTAAGCACACATGCTCTGGTGTGATATCTAACACGTGCGCTAACGTACTGATCTCTGTATGTGTCTGTCTGCCCTGTTTTCACACTTAGTCATTTTGTCTTTCATAAAAGAACTTAAGTATGACTTTGTTTCCATGATTGACAGCAAAAAATAAGTCATGCTTCCTCAGGAAGTCAACTTGCCAAAAAAATCCCACTCAATTAAGATATTTTCTGAATCAATGGTTAAATTGAAATAGTAAATTATTTGTTCAATAATACAACTTTAATTTGCAGATTTTGAGATCTATTGTTAGTCCATAATACCTCTATGATCAATGTTCTCTTCAATTCCTTTTCTCCCCTTCTTTCTTCTTTCTTCTTGGTGAATGTTGTTGCTTCTCTATTTCTTGGTGTATGCAGAATTCTTGGCTCTGTTCTTCAGCGTATATGATCAGATTTGCATGAAGACTTCTATCTTCACCAGAATTATATTCAACATTCCTCTTTTTCATAATGAATTACTTATTTCTTTATATAGACATGATTTCACCATTTACTATCCTTGTCTTTCTTGTTCTTGACGTAGATTGCTTCTTGATCCGCAAATCTCGCCATGCATTGATTTAATATTTAAAGCTTTTCTTTAGTTTTATCTCGTAGATGTCTCCTTGACAACTATGAATAAAACAAGATTTAAATATTTAGTTCAACTGGTCAATAAAAACAAAGTAACCAATTAGTTAACTCTAATTATAGAGATTGCCATCTAAGTGTTTTGTCATTTCCTAACTCTAGTTGATTTTGGTCATCAACTCATAGTTTGCTCGGTCATTGACTCCAGTTTTCCTCGGGCATCAACTTCAGTTCTGCTTGGTGACCACTTCAATTAAGCTCAGTGTTGTGGAGCTCGGTATACACTGTGACTGCTCAGGGTTCTCTATCCATTGGTGTGCACTGTTCTTCGGTGTTTACTATCACTCGGTGTACACTGGCGTTTTATGTTTACCGATAACATAAACTTTATCTCTTTGGTTTCTTGAAGTATATGAAAATATGTATATGACCAATCAGATTATATCAAGTTAAAATCAATGACAATACAATACATTAACTGATTTAATGTCTTTCATTTACTTTCTGCAGCTCGGTGATCATCAACTTATCATCTTCAAACATTCAATCAGTTATAGTTCAACACTGACATGTATCAACAAGGAATATACTAATTTCTGATAAGTGCCTTATCCATTGGGAAATACTTCTAGTTCAGGAGCAACATACATAAACAAATTATTGTCAAAGACTCAAAGCCATAAATACAAATGATATCAGACCAAACACTACTTATAATATCCTCTTGTAGACAATCAAATGAATTTATGTCAGATCCATAGCATTGTTTAATCTAATCCTAGATCAGCACCGAAGACTATGACACATACATAGATAAACTCTATGTAGTGAATTAGAAAATCCAAAATTTAGAGACAGGCACCAAGGAGAGACTTGAATCTGAGAAAAACCGTATTAAGTATGATGAATCTTGCTTCTCTACCAATCTAATCTACAACATTTACCACTTCAATAATATGCAAAAGATTTGAAAACATCTATTCTATCTGATAACAAAACTAATACAATCCATGAACTATATCCTCAATGGAACCAAGAATAGACTAGAACCTCCTGGAGCCAAGCACAGTAGAAGCTCTTTGTGGAGACCAAGAATTTGGAACCCTTCTACCATCCAGAAAATCAGAGTATATGGGAGGAGAGACAACTCATGATTCCTCCTTCCACGAACACCTGTCAATTCCTCCAAAAATATCTGAAACTGCTCATCCCCTCTTCAACTGCCAAAATTTGATATGATTTGCATAAATATCTCCCCTATTTCTACCTTTGAGACTTCTCTTTGTCTTCTCTCGTGAATGCACATTAACCATTTAAAATAATAATACTCCTAATGTTTTAGACTTAAGAAGGCTTTAAAATAATAATCTTTATCTAATCCGGGGGATATTTTTACTTAAAATTGAAGCATCTCCAATAATCCATAAGTTAACTCCAAGTTAAAATTCTTGAGAAATTGGACTCAATGCAACTTGAATGGGCGAAAGAGGAGTCCATACGTCTGAGATATGGCCGGTCAAACTTTGGTCAAACTAGATATAGAGGCCGTCAAAAAGGTGGAAATTTGACCTTGTCAAAATTGGTCAAATCTAGTGTCATCTCAAAGATCTCATCACCACTATTCCAACGACGTTAGTTTCATCGAAAATGGAGCTCATATGTAAAAGATATGGCTGGTCAAAGGTCAGAGTTGATTGGGTTCACTAAAGTCAACTGATGATGTCATCATGCTGATGTGTTACAAAAAGTGATGTGGCACTTGCTGATTAAATAAAAGAGTGGCACATGGCACCCCAGGTGGTGCCACATGCCACCTCAAAATATGAGTAGCTGAACCAGTTTAACAAAATGTGGTTGCTAGAGTTGAATTCACAACCTCTAAATCCGCATCCATCGGTCTTCACCACGACACCATAGGTTGACAGTGCTATTTTTAGTGGACCGGAATTATATAACCTTATCCACACTAATCATGTTGGAAAGGAGAGGCCGGCGAGGGTTGAAATCTTGACCACCGACCTCCTAAAATAATGGATGGCCATTGCACTATAAATAGCGCTTGAGATATCAGTCGCCCATATTGTATTTAATGTTTAACAAAAAATTCGCCAACCTTATTTAAATAAGGTTAATTTTTTAAAACAACCCCTCCAAATGGGATAACGCCAAACACCATAAAATAGAAGAATATTATCACGAAGATAATCTATGGTAAAAAGGGGATTAATTAGTTTTATCTGTTTAAGCTTAATTGTGGCTAATTTCATGTATAAAAGGGGGGGTAAAAGACCTTGGAAAGGCATCCAAGTGATGAGAAGGAGATTATGATCTTACAAACTTTGTGATTATTCCAGTACAATGGAGAATTATGCTGCTATTGTGCTTGAAGGGAAGAACTTGTAAACACATGTAATTGATTTTTGGAGCTAATCGGATTGGTCACCTTATTGGAGAGGGACTCGAAGATGTAGTCCACTTGGATGAACTCCGTTATCAATTGTGCTTTTTATTCTACCTCTCTACTCTCTTTCTTTCAGTTCATTACCTTTATATGCTTTATTCAATTAAGCATTTAATTATGTCAATTCACTTATTTAATGATTTTGAATTAACTTATGTTAAACACTAAAAGCATTCCTTCTATAATCATCCTAGATCCTAATCAGATCATTATCTCTGCACTTTATTCCTCCCTTTTGTCTTTATTTCTGCGCAAGTCTTTGCATTTTAATTATATTTCTGCATAGCACTCTACCTTTTATCTTGCACTTTAATCCTCCCTTTAAATTTTGCATTTTAATTCCTTAGTATTCTCGTAATAATAGTCTATTTTAATCTTTAATTTCATATTGCACTTTACCTTTGCATATTAATCCACCTTAGCATATTAATTTCTTAATTTCTTTTAATTCTGCACTACTTTTTACCTGCCTTTTATACCCTGATTGCACAAGATTTTGCCACTTGGCACCTCTTGATTGGTCTGTAGGTCCACCTCTGCACCTGTGTCATCCTGCTCTTACTGGCCCACCACCTATCATATTGCTAGGTGTCAGCCAGGTGCGATCCCTTGAAGAGTGACCAACGAGCATCTTTGGTTAGCGCCATCACGCCCACTGTCCAATCTTACCTCAGGATTTGTGCCCATATTAGATGCCTCTACTGTGCACCCTCCACATCATTGCCACTTGGTCTGCCCTATTGTCATTCCTACCATGTGTCGAGCAGGCGCAATGCCTCAATGGTAACCTTCACGCATATATGGGGTCCAAGGTATTACACCAACAATAGATCTTCCTTTGTGATCATCATCTGTCATTGAATTCATCTACCTCAGGATGCATGCATGATCTGCTTCCTCTATCTCTATGTCACCTATCATGTCATTCACGCGGGCCCCACCAAAACCAATTTGTTTTCCACCTGAATTCATCCACTTGTCGGGCATGGTTACTGAGGAGCCCACCCAAGCACAATGCCTAGAGCCTTTGGGCTCTTCTTCATATTAGTATGTATGCGTTGTGGTATTTAAACATCATAGAAATCCATTTTCCAGTGCATGTGGGATTAAGTTTTTAAAATTTTTAAAGGTTCATTTCTCCTGTGCATCAAAATTTGTTTCACCCTCCTTCGGTCAACGCAGAAATCCCTTAGCTGAGCGCACAAGCCAATGAGCTCTTGATTTTTAATTCAAACTATATTCTATATGTTTTACTATATAAATATCTTATCATTCTATCGCGCCTAGCATGTGGGACTAAAACCCAAAATCTTGAGGCATTCTTTTTAAACAGTTCATGTGCCTTGTTCCTGTTTCCTTCATCCTACAATGACTATTCACCATCATGCACAAGATTTTTTTTAAACCCTTCTTTTTAGCTTTTGGTACACTGCAATGCCTTAAAAAATATATGCACAGGCTTCCCTTTGATATCCATTGTGCAGCCTTTTGAAAAAATACACAGACCCTTATTTTTTAATTGCTTTTACATTTACCATGCGCAGGATAAATGACATACTTGCATTTGCATTATGTTTTTAAATCTTCTGCAACCCATGCAACCCTCCTTTCAACTCCAGCATAGGTGTTTTAGCATAGCCTTCAAAAAGAACATGCCTTGTCTATACTTCTATGACATGGTAGGGTTGGCATATCAATTGCTACTTGCATTTGTTTGAAGGCTTCTAAAACCCCTCCTCCATACTATTGCGCAACATCTTTGCAAAGCTCCTCTCTTACCACTGGTAGCCTTCCTTTATCGGTATTACGCAGATCTCTTCATCATTTTTGACACCTTTCAATGCTATCCATCGTTGCGTAGACTTCTTCCAGTCCATTCTTTATGTGATACGCAACACCTTACTGTTCTTCCACGCAGGCTCTCTTGGATTTATACCTGCCAAATGGCATTAGCTTGAGATTTTTTTAATGTCTTAACTTTGCAAGTTCAATGTGCTTAGCTTCTTCTCCAACTCCCTGCGCAAATAATCTATAAACCTCTATGTAATAGCCCCTTGATTTTTGGATTCTTCTCATATTTTAGATGGGTCTTGAAGTATTCAAGTGCATTCATGTAAAGAGGAAAGGTCTAAAGAAGAGTTTGTAACTTAAAAATTCCTTTATGCTTATGTATATAATAATAAATGCTACCACCAACAATAAACTATGTGACAATGCAAAGATTTGGTGGCTTTGTGCAAGAACCAATAAACTGAACAATGTTCTTATGTCAAACTTTCCTCATAATGAAGACTTTTTGAGAAAATTCACATTGCATATTTGCATCTAGCCATTCTGGTTTAAGAACCTTAATAGGAACATCTTGAACACAATAAGTGCCTATAAGCTTGGAAAACAAGACTAACCACCTTTCAAACACATGTCACCATTGTTAGAGTAATCAGTTAGTTTACTTACTCTTTTTCGCTTAAGCTATCTCTTAGGTGCATATAATTAATACTTTATATTAATTATATTGCGCAACCTAGCATTTCTATTTTAGGGTTTGTTCACCTTTATAGGTTGAACTTTGTAATGTTTTTTTCATAACTTAGAGAATAATATTGTGACTCTTCTTTTGAGCATCTCTGAGTTGTGCTTTTTCATTCTTGCGCTTCTACTTTGTATTAGGTTATTTGCATGAAGGTGTATTCGGGTTTTGTGGATTTGCATGTTTCTCAAATCCTACATAGTATCAGAGCCACCCTGTTGCTGCCTGATCGAAGGTCTTTGAAGCCACGATTCGAAGACGACAGCCACAACCTTTTTAGGGTTTTTCTGTCACTTTGAAGGAGGCACCATTTTATGGAGTCATTTGAGAAAAAATGGACTCTGCCATTGCGTTCAGAAGGCCCAGGAGAGTCAAAAAACATATAAAGTTCAACTATTTTGGCCTTTGTGACCACAGACAAAAAATTTTGGCCTCCTAGGGCTGTACGGCTCGAAAATCGAGAAAAAAAACCTCAATTTTTTTTAAAAAAAATGTGCTTTTTGCACAATTTTGGGTGCTGCAGCCCGCGCCACCAGTGCGCCACTCACGCGCAGCTACTGGGCAGCGCGACACCCAGGCGCCACCTCTCTGCCGCCGGGGCCTGCCGCCGCCTCCTTCCCGCCCGGCCGCCGCCCGCGCCTGGCCCACCCGCCGCCGCCACCCCGCCAGGTTTCCACCTCCACCGGTGGTGCCGCCCACGGGCCACCGCCGCGCCACCAAGCCCTGCGAGGGGCATTTGGCCGTCAATCTTATGCTCATGACTGGTTTTTTCCAGTGACTAGTTTTTTGAGGGTCCTGTTGGTTTTTTGCTTGTAACTTGAGCAAACGGACTCAAAAACACAAGTATCTTATATCGTCAGAAAGGTATTTCTGAGATGGACACAATGATGCTAGTTTGGTTTCCTGATTCAGCCATTTGAGTTCCTATTTTTAGCGTTGAAGTAGAGGCTTTGTTTCCCTTCTTCTTTGCATTCGGTGTTCAGGTTTTTCTCTAGTTTTGCCGGAAGCTACTTTATGGTCAAGTTTCAAGAGATTTCTATTGGTCTCCTAAACATATGTTCCATCATGTGGTATTCATACACATTTGACATTAGATTCACCACTAGAAGGGGTTTGTACCATAGGAGAAGATGATGGAGAGGGCCTTGACCAAATTCCTTTCAACACTAATTCTGCAAAAAGGATTTGCACGATGATTCCTAAGATATAAGATTTTAATTTCTCAAGTTGGGTATTTGCTTATTTCTATAGATGGGCACATTTAAAATCTTCTAGAAAACCACTTTGAATCCATTTATTTAAATATCAAACTCTGCATTGGGAGATTTCCACCAGGGACATGTACTCAATTTGGTGGAAAGATCCAGTGTCTAAAAGGGTTCAGCCCCATTCAAAATTGGGTGCAAGTTATTACTGACTGAATTTGATCATTTTGGAACATTGTGACAATTGCAGATGTAAAAACAACATATATTGCATTTGGATTAACCCTTCTAAAATAGGAAACTATGTCTTGAGGCTTTGTCACTGCATATGGGAGTACATTTACACACAAAGAGTATAGATCCATAACCGGCATCCCAAAACCATCATTTTATACAATGATGTCCTCCTCTGAAAGTGACTATTCTACAATTCTAATTCTGTCAACATTGGCAATCTGCATAAAATGCTATTGGATTTTCCCTTGAAAGGATATCAGATTATGTATTGAGGATCAATCCTTGATCCTGGTAGTACACTAATATACAGAGAGAATAAGAAGTCAACTTACTTGTTATAATGTTCATCTGGCACCAAAGTGTTAACCCTCAAAGAGAAATCATTATTGTGTAGATTGAAATCTAAATAAATCTCATTTGGATCTGACTTCATAAACCAATAAGATAAATGCCTCATGATCTAAAACCCTGGGTGTAGATTCACTTTCATATGGAGAATTTTTTTTTCAATTAGCTTTTTCTGATCATTTACTGTTCAATCAATATGAATCCCTAAAGTTAGCCTCTTACCAACTTTCTGATTTCAAAATCACTAACACTGCATAAATATGATTTGGAATTAGCTAAGAAAACTGATTAGATGGATTAATTAAAACGATCAGATTTCCACAATCCATAAGAATTTTCAACTTGATTTCTGGTTTTGATTGTGTGTAATTTTTACCCAGGTCTGAAAATCTTCATGGGGGAACCTTTTCATGATTAAAATATAGGGGAGCATTCAATTTTCCATGACATTCAATTGAGTACACATTATAAGATCTCAAAGTAGGGCACTTTAGTAATTCTGCAAATTACACTCTGAGAAACAGAATTAATTGTAAACAAAATGGCTTGGGAAAACCAATCATATGAACTCACGGGAATCTAAAAATGGAAATGGAGATTATCTCTCACTCCTATCATACCTTTTAATGATTCTTATGTCATGAGACTAAATCCAACCAAAGATACAAGCATGCAAAGTAGGTCATTTGATAAAATCAAGAAATGTGCATAATGCAGATTTAAGTAAACACCTCCAAATGGGTATCCCCAAAACATACTAAAACTGACATTTGAATGTTGTAACCCATCATATTTACTCCATGATAAGTTTTGCACATGTTCCCCAAGTGGTATCTCATGAAAAATCACCAGGTCTCATTTTACTTGCACTCCAAGTAGGCCTCTTCAAAAGCTTTTTAGGGGTACTCACCTTGCCTTAGACAAAATTTTAAATTGGTCACTCCGAATTTCTACCAAATTTGAGAGTACCAATAGGTTCTATGCATGAAAAACTAATAATATCTGTATTACTTTTTCTAATATACTTTTTAATCATTTGGACCAGGTTTGTGGAAAGTGCAATTTCATTATCGCATAATACTGAGTCTAGCTCCGTTAAGATGTCCTGAGGTATTGTGGGTTCCTTTCCCTTTCCTTGAACATCCATATATGACAAGAATATTATTAACACTAAAAATTGCTCCAAAACACTGTAGATAAGAACATAATAATATAACATTTTTATTCTATCTAATTTATACAATTATAATGAGGTTTACCTGCTCGATAGAAGGGTCAGGAGTAACATCCTTGTTTGTGCTATGTGATAGATCCCTGTGGCCCTATGACAAAGATCAAATATAAAAATTTAGCGAAATGAAACCAATAGACTTAGCAAAAAAACTTAATAATAAAATGGTATATTAGAGTCATTAATTAGAGGTTGGTTTAAATGGTATATAGTACGTACCACCCCCATAATAGTAACTTTGTTTTTATCTATGTGATTCAAATTGTAATCGATTAGCAACTCTTCCCTTGCACTTATTTTTTTATTGCACATAAGAATACATGATTTCCCTTGCGCGTCTCAAATATTCAATTGGGTTTCTTAGTTGACCCAGGCCATGTACTATTTATAAAACCTGAAATATTCCCTGTTTCTTTTATCCTTCTGTCAATGTATATAGCCACTCTTACTTTGATCATTATCTTTCTGTTGTATATAATTTGTTGAGAGTGCATACCTACGCATACTTTTTTAATATCAAATAATCTGCATCCAATTTTTGTAATTCTAACAAGGTCTGATATACTCCATCAATTCAGAAACTTTTTTGTAACAAGCCTTTATGTGGTCCGTGGAAAATAGGCCCAAACCATATAATGACGATGGTGCTATACGATATATCCTCTCATTAACACAAAAATTAGTGTTTACTGGAGGAAGTTCCTAGGGTAACCATTATTTATGTAGATGTTTGTACCTCAAGAGCACCATGATGTCACCTTTGGTCTCATCACCATAAGAACATGACCCCCTTGAGAAAGAAAAAATTTCATGCGTTTATTAAATTTTATTCTAATATTTTGACCTCTAGTTAATCTCCCTATTTTAGACCTACTACATGTCTAACTTTCATCTTCTATTCCTGTATTTCCCTCACTCAAGAAAGAAATATCTGACAAATACCTATTTGGCGGTACACCCACTCCATCAAATGAGAGAGGTAGTTGGTAATGAGAGAGATATTTTGCAAATGAGGGTAATGTTGATGAAGAAGTCAGCCCTAAAGTTGATGTTGAGATTAAAATTTGAATAAGTCCAACTAGGGCCTAAAGTGTTGATAACTGTATTAAATAAATTGTTTCTATAAGGTGTATTGACTTATACATTTTGATCCATGAGACTATGCAGGATCCTCATGAAAGGGGTTCAGGTTCCTGCATATGCAATTCAATTATCTTATGTTAGCTAAAAGTTACATGATACATATACTAAATATTATATAGTAGACAACATGAACAATATGCAGTCATCATAAGCATTGTATATTTTTTTATTCCTTACCTTTACTTTATGTAGATTGAGCAAGATCCTCAACAAAAGGGTTGACAATGTATGTAGTCAATTATTTGTTTCTGCCAAGGGTGGCAGGATCACACAAAATATATACATGAAATCAGCACCAATAATTGATCATCATAAGCATTACATTTGTAATTTAATAAAAAATAAATACATATGTATCATAAGCATCACATATGTATTTGTAGACACCCTAAAATGGACATACTTGCGACCTTACATTAAAACACTAATTTTCATCTATTAATTAATGTTTTTTAAATCATTAATTAAATCATCTATCTCTTCTTAATTCATTCCCCAAATAATTTAATCATTTTCCAAAAATTAATTCAATAATTAAGTTTATTTAATTAATTAGCCTTAATTAATTAATATTTATTAATTAATTAAATTAAATTTCCTAAAGTTTAAATTTAAAATCTCCCTTTCTATGACCTTCTTATTGGAGACTTTCCTGTCACGGTTCAGGGATCTACTATTTTTAAAACTATTTGGAAGGCCTGGGAGCATATTAAACAATTTATATCTAATAAGACCTTTTTTATCATAACCTTTTGCATGGTGAAAGGTCGATTTGGTGGAATCTTCACCTCTATAGTAAGCCTCTTGTCCTATCCCAAGGTTGCTCTACTAAAATCTGGCACAATTTGGGCATCTCTCAACTTATATGCCTCTTTGAGAAGGACTGTCTTATTAGTTGGGATGAACTCAGAAATAATTTCAACATACCCTTGTCCCAAAAGAAGACCTACAATATGGTTGTCAAGGCTTTTAAGGATCTCCCTACTACTTTCCATATGGATTCATAGGTTTTTGAATATCAAATGGCCAGATGGTACCATTGTTACTAAAATCAAATCCAAGAACATATATAGAATCTTGGGTTACAGTACTGACATTATCAACCATGTCAACAATTTATGGTATACTAATCTGGATGTTAACATTTGGAAAAAACACTTTGATAGTATGTGGAAAATTGTCATTGACCCTAAAATCAAATGCTTCAAATGGCTTATGGTTCTCAACAGGCTTTCATTAAGGAAAGAGCCTTCTTATACGGAATTATGCAGTATTTGCAATCTCCCTGAATCCTATAGGCATATATTATTTGACTGTAATTTTGCTAAAGAAATTTGGTGTATGTTTGGTATTACTTATCCTAAATATCTTGATATTTTTGAAATTATCACTGGGTCTATTCATGGTTTAAATAAAGATACTAATCTGTTGTGGAGCATTCTATCTTCTAACATTCTTTGGAAGATTTGGAAATGCAGAAATGAAGAAAGGTATCAAGACACTCCTAGAACCCTTACTGAGTCTTTTCAAAAACTCATTTAATATAAAATTTCTTCATGGGTCTGTATCAATATGTTGATTGAAAGGGAGAAGCTAAAAAGGTTCCTCCAAATGGGTCACTCCACCATGTTCATCTTTGAAATGAAGGATGGTTATGAATGGCGAAGGCACATGGACAACCTTGCCATCTTTGAGAAGAATATGAAAAGACTCCACAAGGAGGTTAGAAAGAAAAAAAATGCCACTGATGATCAGATATATATGTTGAACCAAATCCAAGTGAAGAAAAGCATCATTTGGATGGAAGGACCATTGGGCTGGACTGCCTGGGTGGAAAGCCATGATGATATTCTATACTAGTCCTTATTTTCCCTGTTCATGCTTTCAAATATTTTTGATATGTAATTGAATTGATATACTTTGACTCTTCCGTGTGAGGCTCTGCCTCTTGATATACATTTCGATGTTATTTTTTTGATCTCCTTATAGTTAATACAAAAAAAATTAAATTAAATTTCCTAAAGTTTAAATTTAAATATTTAAACTTATTAATTAAACCTTTTATTAAATTAATTTCATTGAATTAATTTAATTTCACTGAATAATTCAATTCTAAATAAAAAATAATTCAATTATCACATGTTTGAATACTTTAATTACAAAAATCAATTAAATATTCAAATAAATCCTTTCTCAAGTTCAAAAAGGTAACTCATGATCAACTTTTTAGTTAACTAAACATTACCTCTTCTCTCCAAGTTGAAGAGGTGGAGTTTACTAGTTGCTTCTCAGTTAACTAAAACATTACCTCTTCTCTCCAAGTTGAAGAGGTGGAGTTTACCAGTTGCTCCTCAATTTAACTAAAACATCACCCATTCTCTCCAAGTTGAAGAGGTGGAGTTTACTGGTTTCTCCTTAGTTAACTAAAATATCTCCTCTTCTCTCCAATTTGAAGAGGTGGATTTTACTGATTACTTCTCCAGTTCCTTTTGATCTTAACCATTCATTCTCTAATATCTGGGATCAATCTCAACCATTCAAATCATTTTCCATATTCTATATAATCAACCCTTCTCAACCATTTGAAGGATCCATGATTTCAAGATTTGTGCACACTTACTCTGTAGGATTATTGCAAAGCATCAAGTATTCTTGTGATCAAAATCAACATCATTTTCTCAACACTTCCAAGTCACAAAAATTGTCGATACCAATATTGAGCACTACACACACAGTGTTTCAGAAGGAGTAGAGAGAAGCAATAGAAGCCTCGAGCACTGTGGTTTGCATTTGTTTATTTTCCTTTATCTTTGATTGTTATTTTATTGTTTGTGGCTTTGTTTTTAGTATTTTTTATTGCTTTCCCCCATTGCAAATCAGTGCAACTAACCCCATGTTAATTCGAGCTTGGAGCAAAATTGGATCCCCACATTTTGGTGAACCCAGCGTGAATCAAACAGCCTGATAATTGCTTGAAGATGACAAACATAATTTCTTGGCCTCGGCCGTACGACCACAATTTCATTTTTCTTAATTTTTTTGATAAAATTTGTAATTTCACAATTGATGGAAGTTTCCCGCAATTGACGAAACTTTGCCACAATTGACTAGTTTAATACTGCAATCAATCTGTGTATTTTGCAATCTTTTTCTGTTATTTTTGTCTCTATTTCTGGTATTTTTCCGTAATTAACCGATCTATTTTGCAATTTCCAAATTTTTTTTGCAAACGCTAGCAGATTACCACAATCGATAGAATATTACCGCAATTGACAGTAGTTTACCGCAATCGCCTGCTAGAATTTTGCATATGATAGAATCATTTTTCATCTGATGGAAGAATTTTGCAATAGATCTATTTTATCAATTTATTAATCAAATCTGACTTTTATTACTAAGATTAGCCATAAGAAGAATCGCTAATTACCACACACAACAAAGGGCAATCTTGGCAATCAAAGCTCAAGATCAAAGTGAATCTTTTAACTGGTATTTAGATTCTCTCAAGCATTTTGCAGCCAAGTACAAGGTTACCATTAGCCTTTGCGTTCTTAATAGTGCTGGAGTTGCTAGATATTATTCATTTTGATTGTTAGAAGGTTTCGGTACTAATCACTTTTTGACAGCTTGTGGCGTGGAAACAGTTTTAATAAAGCAACCTAAAATCAACTCATTTCTCTTTTTGGTGCTTAAAAATGAAAAGTGTATGCAAAATATCACAATCTCACTTTTCCAATTTTGTGCTTAAAATTGACATGGTGGGTAACAATTGAACAAAGGAAATTTTTTTTTGAATTTGGTGCATTAAAATTGGACAAGCAATATTCATCTACTTTGGGATTAAAACTAAACTTGCATGCATGTATGAATGATATCTTAGTTCACACTTGAAATTTTTGTGTTTAATCGATTGACCTTGTGTCTTGAGTCTTTGGTGTACTTGCACAATCTGTTAGATTAACAACCTTTATACTTTTTTATAAAGAAATGTCTAGGGAAAGCCTTTCTTCCTCAAAGGATGACCTTAAACCGATGATCCTTCTAATCGGTATATAAACAAGATGTGAGACAAAGATCCATTTTATATCTAGTCAAGCTTGGGCAAGGTGTGTTGATGATATCCTGGATCGGGTGAAGTATACCTAAGTAGCTAGCATGGTAAACTAGGCTCTTAATTAAGTCACACACATACAAACCAATTGGATAGACTCCATGGACCCTATTACAACCCTGTTAATTAGAGACCTACCCATTTCACCTCTGAACAAGTATATTATTATAGTGCAAGGGGTTGTAGAATTTCCCCCCAAGATTCCCAACATATGTGTTCCAGGATATTGTGTTGATGAAAGAGGTATTCATTAGCACGGAAATAATATCTGACAATGGTGAAAACATGGGCACCTACATCGTGGATCTTTGTGTCCTAGTAGTGTGATGATTATTGTGTGAGCCAACAAACATCAAAGGATTGGCCTATAATATTGCATCTTGAAGCCAATTGACCTAGATTAATTTGACTATCTTTGTTTTGACCACGTGAAAACATTGCAACTTGCAAAAGTTATTGAATATACACATTTCACTCTTGGATCTTCAAAACACTATATCTATTGTGCTTGCTTATATGATTAGTTTCCGAAAATGCAAAACCAACATCAAAAAATGTCAAAATGAGTCAAATGTGTTCGAAGTCTAGGGTGTCAGCCAAAATATGTTCCAGAATCACATCATTGTTCTAGAGAGATCAATTTTATCAGACATATTTCCAATTTCTATCATTTTCAAGACTGTCTCACTTTGCCACAATTGAAAGAATTTTTCCTCAATTGACACAAATTTACCATTATTGAGCCCTTTATTTCCATAGTTGATCCTTTCATTGCCACAATCGCTGAAATTTTATTGCAATTGACCTTGCATTCTATTGCAATCGATGGAAATTTACCACAATCAACCTATCAACCTATCCATTTATTTTATCAGCAAATTTGGATTCCTCTGTCAACACTCTACATTTTTATCAGTCTAAAACCTTGGAAAAGATTCCCCATTTCGTGTGAAATTTCAGTGTGCACATCCTAGTAAATAACGAAGAATCTGTGTGAATCTCAAAACATCTAGGATCATCCCTCTTTGACATTTTGGCTATTGTTTACCATTGATAGTTCAAAAGTTCAGATTAGATTATCTTGATCCCATTATCTCAGCTTCATTAATCTTTATCAGTGATTTTGTCTCATCTAAGGCAAGATTCATAATTAATATCTTACATCACCAATCTCTGAGATTAAGAGAAGTCAAATTTTGTTCCTAGAATTACCCTTGTCAAAATAGGTACTCGCACTCTCCTCAAGAAGTTATCCCTTTTGTTTTCTTTATATCACTCATTTTAGGTCAAAAATTGGATAACACCATGTCTCTCACACCCTATAGAGGACCTTATATTAGGTCCAAGGCTAGAACCCAGACCTTTTATTAGGTCCAAGGCTAGAACCCAACTTGATGAATCCTAAATTATCCAATTTGCCTCGTGGGAAAAAGAGCAAGAGCACGACCCATTCATAAACATTGACCCTACTTTGTACGTTGAGAATATGCATCCTATTCCTCATGGTCCCCATAGAACAACTATATTTCAAGATGTCATAGAGGAAGAGCTTGAAGACATAGAGAAATATACCTATTTCGTGCAAGTAGTTAATGTTATTGTTGAAACAAACCCTGAAAGATTTATATCCATGTTGATCAAAAAGGGAGTCAAACTCCCTGTTGAATTCAATGTGTCAACAATATGGCCTGAGAACCCACTAGCTAGACAAAGCACAAATCAAACCTCTCAAATGGATCATGTGATATCTCAAATTTTCTCTCTACCATCGCCAACAACAATGACATTAGCACAGACTATGTCAAACCAACTAGCTCCGCCAATCAAACTATTACATCATCCACCCAAAACATGATGGGCTCCCAAATAAGTGTACCCATGGTCACTAGTTTATCTCAAGCATCAGCCTCATGGACTTTTACATCAAGCACTCATGCCATGTCATCAATTCCGCAAAAAATAAATAACACATTTGTGACTACTCAGACACTACAGTTTATCCCTACTAGCTTTGGACTCAATACTTTGCTCCCACATGGATCAATCTCTGTGGGTTTGACATTCAGTGAACATCTACAAAAAGCTACACCTTTATTCCAACGGGGATCCCAACAACAACAACAACCACAACAATCTTAGACTAATAAAATTCCCCAGTATCAGAATCACACACTGGAAATCAACACCAAGTCCCAAGGACTAGATCATATGTCCCAAAACAAGGGACACAAAGGCGAAGCCTTATACCTACCATGACACAGAGATTCTAAGCTGGAAACATTCCTCAATCTCCAACAAACATGCTGATACAACAAGTGTAAAGTCTACAAACACAAATCATGGACATGAAAAAAGGGGTAAACCAAGTCTTACACAACATAGGACTTGTACACATAGCCATTTGATCACTCTTTTCACATGTCTTTGTTTCCCACTCACTTCTTAGCGGCCAAATTTGAAAAATACAGAGGCAGTACCAACACTGTAGAACATATCAGAGAGTTCTTTTCTAGCTGCATTGAGGTTGCACATGATGAAACTTACCTAATGTGACTGTTTCCACAAAGTATAACCAGACCAACGATGAAATGGTTATCACACCTACTCCATGGCATTTAGTCTTGGGGAGTATTGGCCAAAAAATTATTTCTCACTTCCATCATAACTGTAGACACCTAAATCTGATTAACACATAATCAAATTTAGTGCCATCTAGAGCATTATCAATTAAGTAATTAAGCATTACCTAAATGATTTATGTTAACCCCTAGCCCTAATTAATTCAATTAATTGGCTATAGTCCTAATTAATTATTAAAAGCAACCAATAACTTAATAATTAATTAAAATCCTTATTCCTCCTATTATTGAATGAATATGTTAAATTATTTAATTAATTCATTAATATTCCCTTTAACCCCTAACCTAACCTATCCCAACAACCTAACCTTGAGTTCTAACTAAACCCAACCTCTTCACACATGTTAACCTAACCTATCCCAACCTCTTCACCTATCCTAATCCTAATCCTAGTCCTAATCCTAATCCTAAACTCTCCCTAATGATGTCACATTCCTAATCTTTGGATTAGGAATTCAATTCCTTCCCCAAAGTCAACTTTCTCAAGCCATGCTTATTCATAAGCATAAATATCCCTTACACCCTCATAAATTTCTCTTACATCCTCATAAATGCCTCTTACACCCTCATTAATAACCTTATCTTCTAGAGTCTTCTTGGTCCATTTCCCTAGATGGTCACATTCCTCCCTACTTTCAACCCAATAATATTGTGAAAAGTGTCACAATTTGATGCACTTTAAGAAGCACAATCCATGTGCTCTCTTCTAGTGGCATCCTACCCTCTCTTCAGCTTTGCATCTGAACCACCCATTTTCAACCCCATTTCCTATAAATAGAAGGCTCATTCCTTCACATTTCATCCATCTTTTGAAGTAACATCATATTATCAGTTTTAGCTTAGATAATCCAATCTTTGAAGTAGAGTTACCATGCAGTTTTCAATACCCAATCAACCATCTTGAAGCATTGAAGCACATGTCAATTGAGCGCACATCCCAAATCAAGGACACAGCTAAAGATCAAAAGCGACCTTGGATTCAGTTTTAGGGAGGTTTTCCCTCCTTAATCTTTATTGTTTTTAAGCTTGCTTTTCTGTCCAATCTTGTATGTAGCTTGTTTATTTAGTTGTAGAATGATTTAATCTGATTATCATGTTCCTTTACAACTAGATTTTCATATCTCACATTCTGGGATGCCCAGTGGGACCCACTTCACGGGTTCCTTTTCATTGTTTTGCTTGCAAACTAACCCTCTAAGCTAATGTGTTTTTGTTGTTTGAGTATGTTTTGCAAACTCTTATTTTATTTTGTAGGTTGAAAAAGGCAAGAAGACTATATTCCTTCTATCTTCTTTCTACTTTCTCTCTATTACGCTTCCACGAATATCATTGATACACAAATAAGAAAGACTATATTCCTTCTATCTTATTTCTACTTTCTCTTTATTACCCATTTGTTGAAATATGGTCTATATCACTGGGACCATTATTTGTAAAAACATGGGGAAAGGCACTGTAAACCTACAATAATGCACTCTTACTAACTTTTTTCATTTTTTTTAACAGGTCTACGGGTTAGCCATCTAGTTTGGTAAGAAAGCACATAATCTTTTAACTAAAAAAATTCTCATTTTACTTTTTGGTATTTAAAAAGAACAGTGTATGCACTCACATCATTTCACACTTCGTTTTGGGTTTCAAAGTAAAAAAAAGTCAAAGTCAAAGTCAACAAAAGTCAAATTCAACAAAAGTCAAAGTCAACAAAAGTCAAAGTCAAAGTCAACAAAAATAAAAAAGTCAACAAAAGTCAACATTTCTTTTTTGGGCTTAAAATGAACATGCACAAAATCTCGAATGCTTTAAGGAAAATGAACAATTAAACATCTGATTTTGGATTTAAAACTAAACAGTCAAATCACACATCTTGTTTTTGGATCTTAAAATTAAACTATCAAACACTTCACTTTTTGGATTTTAAAATTGGACAAAGCAATCACACATTTCCTCTTGGGTTTAAAAAACTGAACAACTCAAATGAACTCAATCTCGAATGTATAAAGACATATTGAACAAGGAAAACAAAATCTCACTTTGGTGCTCATAAAAAGAACAAACTTGCGAGTTTTATTTCTGCACAAATCAAACATTGCCTAACTTATCAAAATATTAACTGTATGTTCTGCGTCTCTGGTGCACTTGCACAAACTTTTGTAGAGCACAACCTCACTTCACATACTATCCTCTCCCATTGGATTTCGTGGTCGTTGGTGTAAGAGAAAGTTGATTGTGAACGTTCGATCTTTTTCTAAATCTTCTTAGAGGGGCCTGTCGAGAAGAAGCATGATTCCTTCTGGAGAACAACCCCAAACTGGTAAATCCTTTGGCTGGTATAGAAATAAGGTGGACTTAAAGGTCTTTCTATATGCCTTCAAGCTTAAGCAGGTCATGTTCAATGGTACTCCATACTGAGTGAATATCCTTAGCATACTGGCATGGTTGAACTAGGCTCTTAAGTGAGTCACACCGTACAAACCGATTGCGGGGACACCACAAAAATACTAGCAACTCATAAATCTAGCAACCTACCTGATCCATCCCCGAAAGCTTGATAATTGATTGGGCAAGGAAGATAGTAACTTCCCCGAGACATTCACACATTCGTGCCACCCTGAGTGTTTCAAGTCGGCTAATATGACATGATAACTAGAGCCTTGAGCTTGGTGATGGGCGTATTCTGATTAGCTCTTGTGTGTGTGCCTACATATGCAGAAAAAGGTTTTCAAGCCCACTGCATCCTTAAGGTAGAGAGTGCCTATATGTGTCTTCAGTGTTACAAACCTTGTGAAAAACAATTCTTGAACATACACAAGTCTAGAAGTTTTGAAAGTCCTTTTGCCAAAGAGATCGACATTTTATGCTTCTTTCAAGGTTGCTTTGCCTCTTGCCAAATTGTTTGCTCCAAATCCTTAAGATCATCATTTATTTCAAAAAAAATTCCAATGCACACTTGTCATAGTCACTGCCTCATCCTAAGCAGTATCAGATTGAGCTCATGTCCTATTCCATCAAACACAAGAAAGTGATGCCAAGCCTCCATATCACCAAGTTGTCCACCCAAGCCTCCAAATATTTTCATCCTATGTTCATAATTATGTCCTTACTCTCTTCTAACATCAGTTTCTTCTAGTGTCATCGGGTCCTTCTAGCAAATCTATCTCTTCCGATCCTCCATCCTCTTTCCATCTTCTTTAGTGTCAATCCTTCTTCCTAATATGATCTTGAGTCTTGCATCCATCACCATCATTCCTCCCTAATCAACTCATCAGAAAAGCATCATGTCACAAATCTATTATGATGAGTTTGGTTGCCATATCTCTTCCTTGTCTATATCCTATTCTGATGATGATGAAGGTCTTGTTGATCATGATGCATACTTTGAAAACCTTAAAAATATCTCCCTTGCATCTTATGCTGATGATGAAGCTCTTGTTGATAATGATGCGTATATGGAAAGCCTTAACAAACTTGCTCCAAGTATCCTCCAAGATCCAATCATTCCTCCACACTATCCCATCATGCCACCATGCATACCCACTTGCACTCCTTATCATACCTTTGACAAGGGAAATCCTTCTTATCCTCCATCCACATCTCCTTCTTATACATACATGCCTCCATCTTATATCCCATGGTCATATCCCACCCTCCATCTTTCCATAACAATACTACTAGCTACATCCCTTATCCTAACCCCCCATCTCATTATCCTCCAACCCATGTTAAAATCCCTAATCCTAGTCCTCCATTTCCTCCAATCCATCACTAGAATCCTCATAATATAGTTCCTCCATCATCCACTTTGTCATATCCATCTCCCCCATCTTATCCCAATCTACCATCTCCAATTCCTACCTACATTAACACATATTCCATACCCCAATCCATTCCTCCTCTTCCATCAGTTAGTCAATCAAGTTCACAAACCATTCCCATGCCTACCTATGTGAACTATCTAGCCATACCATCTCCTACATCCATCTCTACACCATCATTCAACCATACATGTTCACAAGACATTGCCACATCTTCATATGTGGACTACCCTAACTTCCCACCATCTATGCCTGCAGATCTTCCATCTCTGATATGTAAGTCTCCAAGGATTTTCACAAGGAAGCCAACACAAAATCCATCTCTTATAGTTGATGAGTCACATTATATCACTCCCCCATGGGAAAACCCTAGTGATGAAGTCCTTCCATCTCCCGCACCCAAAATTCCTCTTCCATATCCTGCACCCATCATTCCTCTTCCATCTCGTATACCTATCATTTCCCTTCTAGATCTCATACTTTTTTATCCTCTTCCACCCCTCACACCTATCATTCCTCTTCCATCTCCTCCACCTATCATTTCCCTTCCAGATCTCATACTTGTTGATCCTCTTCCATCTCCTATCACCATTGAAGTTCTCCTATCTATTGAATCCATAAAATCCCCATCCCCATCTTCTCCTCTTGGCACTATCAATACTCCATCCCATGAACCTCACACATCCACCCTTCTTCCCTCTCTAATGGGATCAACCATCCCTCCATCCAACCGATTTGAAGAATCTCCCATCCCTCCATCCAACTCATTTGAAGAATCCATCCATATATCCCCTATCAAGCCATCACCATCAATCCACTCATGTCATGACCTTGTCCAAAAGTATGTTGAAGTATCCATTGATTTGAATGAAAATTGTATCATTCCATCCAATCCATATCAAGATCCTAACATCCCCCTCCATCCATTACATGATCCATCCACTCTACTTCCTAATCCATTTCCCTCCACTCCTCCATCTCAAGATCCTATCCTTCCATCTACTCCACCTCCAGATCCATTATCCTATTTGAGTCAAGATCCAAGAATCCCATCTACCCCACTTCCTAATTCATCCACTCCTTCAAATCAAGATCCTCCCATTCCATCTCCTCCAACTCTAAATCCATTATCCTATCTACATTAAGATCCAATAATCCCATCCCCTTCACTTCATAAACCCTTATCACCTCCAATTCCATCTATCCCACCACCATTACTCCATCACCTTGGTCCACTCACATTCATTTGTAGTGGTCTTCTTAAAACAAAAGAAATCAGTTACATCTCCACCATTTTCCATCCACCTGATAATGGACTCACATCTTATTCTTTAACTCAAAAGTATCCTAATGTGGCTTGAATGCTAAAAAAATGGAATTATCAAGGTAAAGGCTTAGGCCTAAATGAGAAAGGTATAATAGAGCCCATCTTTGTCAAAGAACATCCACAATTTTGTGGTATTGGTTACACACCCTAGGATCCTTCATCCAAAACTATTGGTACAACTAAATCAAAGTTCAAGAGTGCTTTCAAATCCTCCATCACATCTTCCTATCGTCCCTCTAAAGCATATAACGTCATCCCCCCTCTTCCATCATTACAACCCAAGACAACCTATCATATTCCTCCTTCATCCTCTCAATCCATTTTGGGCCCCTATGTCCCAAAATCTCATCCCACATCTTATCCCACTCCTTCCTTCATCCATCAATCCCATATAAAAATTCCCACCACTTACATTCCCAATCAAGATCAACAAAGGCACATACCCATGCGCTCCATCCACCATCCTACATCCACCATCCTACATCCACCACTCCATTCATATTTCCTCCATCTCATGCAAGTTCACATATCTCTCCTAATGCTACTCCCTGTAATTTGGATGCCACATCACCAATGCATAAAGAAAAATATCCACCAAACGCTAAAGCTTGTCATTTCCACTCTAAACGAAATGCTCTAGCAAAACAAAATCCACTCAAAAAATGCACTACATCTCATAGGCCACAAAGGCCCACCAAAGCAAAAGAAAAATCTATGTGGATCCTGAAGAAAAAAGATGACATGCATCTACAAGAAAAATCCATTGTGGCATCCAAGGTTACTAAACCTCTTGCTGAGCATTCCTCTCCTCCATCTTCAACATCTATTTTGGGTCCTTATGTCCCACAAATTCCTACCATGATTCATACATCACATCCATAACTACCATCTTCTTCACATTAACTCTTCCCCCATCTCTCGCAACATGTGCCAATGTTGATGCTGATAGCATCCCCCTATCCCACTAAATTTCCATCATTTTATCCAAATACTTCCAACTATCATATCCCTTATCCCACATATCTCCCCCTGCATAACCATCTTATCCCTACATTTTCATAAGTCACTCATCCCACATAAAGTTGTACCAACATATCATGACCAACACCAAAAGAAAAAGCAGAAGAAAGCAAAGAAAAAAGTAGAAAAGCAAAGCTGAAAGCAGAAAAACAAAAAAAAAGAAGCAAAAAAAACAAAAAAAGAAAAGAAAAAAAGAAAAGAAAGAGAATTCAATTCAGCCACTGGTGAAAACTTGGCAAACAAGTGCCTTAGACAAGTATCATGATGAAAACCTAGTAAACAGGCGTCATGTATAGTTCCTCCATCCAGGTGCTCTCTGCACTTGGGGACACATTCCTTCTAGCCACCATCCATCTACCATACATATCCTTTCTTGTCCTTTTCACTTCCTCCATCCTCCTCTGGATCTTGATGAGAAATATACAATGCCACCATATCTACATGCTTTTGGACATCCCTTGACATCCATATCCCATCTCTCATCTTTATCCACCTATCCTTTTATCCACCCATCCTTCCTTCCATCTATCCTTCTGCACTATCTTCCTCCCTTATCCATCCTTCATCCTATCTTTCATTCACCTTCACCATCCTCTTGTTATCCTCTCTTCCATCCTATCGTACCTCCTCCTAATGATTCCTCACATGTATGACCTATCCTAAGTGGGGGCATTCTGTTCCTTGGTGACGTAGTCCTTGGAGACCTTCTCATATCCACCTGTCATTTCCCAATCCTCCTCTCCTATCCATAATCCTTCAGGTATCCATCCATTCCTCTACCAAAATCCTTCCATATCTTAGCTATTCCTTCCATTCCTCTCTCCAAATCCTTCCATCCATTGAACATTGTCTATTAATGCTTCCATCTCCCAATTCCTCCTTTCAGATATACTCCATCATTGGTTCCATCCCTTTTCATTGGTATCTATCTCTAGGCTATCCCCATGCAACTAATGCCATTCATTCCTATCCTAATGTTCTTTTCTTCCTACCACTGCATACAAATCCTATCCGCATCCTCCAGCTATCCAAGAGCACAAGCAAACATCAAGTTGTCTATCCACTCATATCTTTAGCCTTGTTGCAAGTCTTGATCACAATCCAATCATCATCATTGGGATGCATCCTTCCCAAATCCTTGTGTTTTATTTGGGATTTCATCGTTCCCACATCTAGAGCACCCCATCCACAATTCCTCTATCTTGGCCTTTTGGCTCAACTGGGGCAACATCATGCATATCTACCTTGTCCCAATCCCAATCCCTGAGCTTCAGTCCTGTGCATATCTTGTTCATGTTAGTCTAGTCTTGAGTCTGGTCTCACTTGTACATATCTCGCATCCTCAGTTTATCTCCTTGCAGAAAGTGATCTAGTTCTGTTCTGAATCCTGTGCTTTAGCAAGTTCCTTATGATAAAATCTTGGTTCAAACAATTTTCTCTCACCACATCTTTGGCCAATTAGATAAAACAACAATCATCATCACCATGGAAATGGGTCCTTGAGGATGTATCCTTCCTCTCATTGACCTAAATCCAAACATCACTAGTAAAATGGGTCCTTGAGGATGTATCCTTCTTCATGTTGACCTAAATCAAATCAACATTCTACATCGTTTGATCTCTCTAGAAAAAGGCGTGATGTTATTGAATTTTTGATCTTGAAATTTGATTTTGGTTCTTGGTTATCATTTCTGATTCTTTCAGTTGTTCTCCTCCTCAAAGTTTCCACGATTCTTTATATCATGGTATGCTGTGAATGGATGCACCTGCGGAATGGAACTTGATCTTTTTCTTTTTTTCCTATGAGTCAGTCGGATATGACCCTTGCATGTATGTAATCCATTTGGGTTCGCATGCTGCACTTTGGAAATGTCATTTGCTTGTGGGATTTTCCAGCATCATTTCCGCCATGGTCTCTTTGGGAATCATGTGTGATGCTAGGGCAACCCCCGCGTGTTTTTTGTGTTAGTCCTATGCATGTGGTACAATGTCACTTTGGTTCTTTATACCCTGGTGCATAGTATCATATGCTATATCAAAATAAGTGCTCAAATCCATGGTGGTGTTCCCTCTAAGAATACCCCTTGCTCAAGCTTCAAGATAATCTCCCCCCACCCAAATCCCCCCCAGCAAAATCCAAATCCTCAACAATCCTATAATCCTAATCCTACCATCCCAGTAGTAATCCTAATCCTACTATCCCTGTATCATGCAAAAAATTTGTGTGCTCATCTATGGAGATAACTAGACTTAGTGTGAATCTCAAAAAACCTAGGATCATCCCTCCTTAGTTCAACTATTGTTTGCCATTGTTAAAATTGAAAGTTCAAACTAGACTATCTTGATCGCTATCTTAGTTTCAAATCACATCATCATCAACGGGTCCTTGTAGGATGTATCCTTCCTCTTGTCTGACCTAATCAATCATTATCAGTGGCTTTCTTAAGTCCAATCATATCCTATCTTCATCACAGATCAAGAGAAATCAAACTTTGTTCCTAGAAATTACCCTTGTCAATACAAGAAACTTGAACTCTCTTTGAGAGGTTCCTCCTTTTTGTTTGCTTTATATCACTCACTCTGGTTACATCCTAGATAGCATCATGTCTTTTACACCCCATGGGGGTCTAAAGCTACAATCCCATCCCCAGCATGAATCCTTCATCCTAGCAGCAATCCTATCCTACCAATCTGAATCCTTCACCCCAACATTCATCCTAATCCCTTACCTAATCCTTCATCCCTAACACAAACCTGACTATCCCATCCCCCCCTTCCTTTTTCTTCTAGCATGTCTCTCCTGGTCATCTTTTTGAGATGCCGCCAGGGCTTCACCTTTTCTCCCTATCATCCTCTCAAGGGGGCATCATCCTAGTCGTTCTAGCCAACTTCTATCCTAATCATCACTCTGGGGAAAGTTTGTTGCCTACGTCCACATCTTCACGTTGTTTATTGTTTTAAATATCTTCAAAATAGTGTTATTCTAACACTATGTCAAAGAGGGGCAAAATGTAGACACCTAAATTTGATTAACACATATAATCATATTTAGTGCCATCTAGAGCATTATTAGTTAAGTAATTAAGCATTTCCTAAATTATTTATGTTAACTATAGTCCTAATTAATTATTAAAATCAACCAATAGCTTAATAATTAATTAAAATCCTTATTCCTCCTATTATTGAATGAATATGTTAAATTATTTAATTCATTCATTAATATTCCCTTTAAGCCCTAACCTAACCTATCCCAACCACCTAACCTTGAGTTCTAACTAAACCCAACCTCTTCACACATATTAACCTAACCTATCCCAACCACCTAACCTTGAGTTCAAACTAATCCCAATCTCTTCACCCATCCTAATCCTAATCCTAGTCCTAATCTTAATCCTAAACTCTCTCTAGTGATGTCACATTCCTAATGATGTCACAGTCCTTCCCCAAAGTCAACTTTTTCAAGCCATGCTTATCCATAAGCATAAATATCCCTTACACCCTCATAAATTTCTCTTACATCCTCATAAATGCCTCTTACACCCTCATTAATAACCTTATCTTCTAGAGTCTTCTTGGTCCATTTCTCTAAATGGTCACATTCCTCCCTACTTTCAACCCAATAATATTGTAACAAGTGTCATAATTTGATGCACTTAAAGAAGCACAATCCATGTGCTCTCTTCTAGTGGCATCCTGACCTCTCTTCAACTTTACATCTCAACCACCCATTTTCAACCCCATTTCCTATAAATAGAAGGCTCATTCCTTCACATTTCATCCATCTTTTGAAGTAACATCATATTGTCAATTTTAGCTTAGATAATCCAATCTTTGAAGTAGAGTTACCATGCAGTTTTCAATACCCAATCATCCATCTTGAAGCATTGAAGCACATATCAATTGGGTGCACATCCCAAATCGAGGACACATCTAAATATCAAAAGCGACCTTGGATTTGGTTTTAGGGAGGTTTGCCCTCCTTAATCTTTATTGTTTTTAAGCTTGCTTTTCTGTCCAATCTTGTATGTAGCTTATTTATTTAGTTGTAGAATGCTTTAATCTGATTATCGTGTTCCTTTACAACTATATTTTCATAGCTCACAATAACATTGAACGCAAGGTCAGCATCAAGGACCTATGCGATATTAAGCAAAAATATGGTGAATCCTTTGTTAAATTCTTACAAAGGTGGAGGAACATTGCAAAAAAAATAACATATGATGTACCTAAACAAGACCTAATAGGAATGTTTGTTGAAACAGAATTGCAACTCGCTCAAAATTTCAAGCAACTCATAGATTGAACAGTTCGATGTGAGCAAAACTTGGTCAAGAAAGGAATCCTTGCAGACCCTACCCAAACGAACACAAACAAGAATGTAATAGATAAGGATAAATGGTGGAATAAGAGAAAGAATGTCACCAATGATTGTGTCATTAACGTCAAAATATTCAACTATGCTCAACCCAAGGTTTCACTACAAGGAGCACCCATGACAAATCAAAAACCCATGGTGCACACTCAACAAACGAACACTCAAATTTACACACCCACTATTCAACTAGAAGTTGTGTCCAATAACCAATCCAATGAGAAATGCCCACAAAGGTTTTCGTTTCCTAAATGCGACTACACACCATTAGGAGATTCGATAGACTCAGCTTTGAAAAAGCTAATTCAAACCAATAATATCACTCTGGCCAAAATCAAAGAATATGAACATGGTGCTGTGAAACCCAAGTGGAGGAATGATAATGACTTTTGTGAATATCATTGGGTAAAAGGATACAAGACACCCAAATGCTACCAATTGAAAAATGTCATACAAGATCTAATCGATCAAGGGATTATCGATGTCACAAATACCCAATCCAAGGGTATAACCTATCATGCCCAAAAATTTTACGCCCAAAAATGCAACTTTTTTTTGAAAGGTTAATTAAAGTCTTAAGAATGCAGTTAAGATTTTTACCAAGCTTGCTAAGCTAAGACAATGATTACTCAGTTAGAGCGATAGGGTGGAGTTGACAAAAATCACGTGTAGGGTTAAGGGGAATCATGACCGCATGTCAACATCCCTCAACTCAATGCAATTCTACTTAGTTAAGTTTCTCGAGGGTACCAGTTAAGGTTGACTGAAGTCTTAATAGAGTTTGATGATGTGAGAGAAAACTCTCCCTACAATAGCTTAATTAAATACTTAAACAAGTTACTAATTACATTAGTCTTCCTACATCTCACTAAGGTAAATACATTAAATATTTGAACCGTAATATTATTTTTATAATATCCATTATACTGGCCACATAAAAATAACATTAGCGAGATGGATATTTTCCTAAGCTTTTATCTATTAATATTAAAGATCCACTGAATAGAAATACTAATATTCACTATTTCATTAATCCTCAATTTAATTAAATTTCACATGTCAACTATAATAAGCTTTCCAACATTCGACTAGAGGAAGTAATTTTAAATATATTTACGGGGACATTATTACATAACTTAATTACATTTCAGCTTATAAACTCTTGATAGTAAACACTTTAATAGATCTCTACGTAGAAAGTTAAACATCTAAGTAAAATCACAAGTTTCTTATAATCTAGATTAATTCAATAATTAATCTATTCGAGGCTATATTAAGTTTATGTTTAGTTTGTTTAATTGCTTTCGATAATACGTTTATCTTATCTAGTCTACAAAAATTCCCATTACCCCATAAAGGGTTAATATATATTGGTTCGAAATAAAATCAAGCTACTTCATTTAAATTTACTATTAAAATTATTTTACCCCAATACCTAAAGCTCCCATTTCTTTCCATATTAAAATCCCCATTTAGTTTAAGGTAATGGTGAAAATTAGGAAGAGTTAAAAATAAATGAGGGAATAAAAAAAAATTTCCCTCCTGAAAGAACTTTCCAAATTTATTAAAAAAATAAGATAAAATTTAACTTTCAACTCCCACTATGCAACCCCTAACCCTAATTCAAAATTAGGGTTAGGGTCCCTATTAGGGTGAAACAAGAAAAAGATTTCTCTTCTTCCTCCTCTCTACTCTCCTCTCCATCACTTCCCCAACCCTAGGATGAAAATTTCTTCCCTATTGTTCTTCATTTAGGTCTCTACTATCTTCTTGCAGGTGTGAAGATGAAGGAGGAGATCTTACATTCAGATTTACATAAATGTATATAATGCAATATGTATATATATTTATATAAGTTTGAAATGTGTAAATGTAGACACCTTATTGTGCATGGACTGCCATTTACAAGGTCTCAATGACAAGAGATGCATTACTTGAAAATGCATATATTGTAGCTGTTAATCTTTTTATTTAAACTCGACTGGGGATTTATTTTTATTTCTTACCTTTCTTTTAACTTGCTGGGTGCTAAGTTTCCCCCCCTCTCTCTGTCATTGTTTTTAGTTAATGCAAGGGGCGCTATTTTTTTTTAAGTGTGATGGAGGCAGGCGTGGTTTCCGCGGCCGTACCACCCATAGTCCACGACTTTACAACCGTGGCTGTGTAGTGGGGGTCATGGCCACCACGGGGGGGCCAAATCCCTCCCACTCCACTCCCTTCCTTTAAGGAAGGGTAGTGGGGCTAGGTGGGGGTTTCCCTCCCGCCACCGCTCCCAACCCTGTTGTGGCCCATGTGGCCTGAAAAAAATTCGTAGGGTTTAAATTTTTATTTATTTATTTTATTTAAAAAAAAAAAAGATCTTCCAATAAATAAATAAATAAATATATATATATATATATATATATATATATATATATATGTACACACACACACACACACATATATATATGTGGGGTAAATTATGATGGTGAAATAGAAAAGGAACAGTCAAATTGTGTATATATATATTTTTAAAACCAACAAAAAATAGAACTAAAGAAAAGATATAGTTGTGCTTTATACACACACACACACACACACACACACACACACACACACACACACACACACACACACACACACACTTAAGTCTACCTTACTGAAAACAATTATGTATATTTTTCAAGGATAGTGAAATGCATATGTAGCTGTAAATGTATACAATCTGTCTACACATAATCTTTTTAAGTCAAAATGAAGACTTGTATTTTAAGTATAAAATGAAACATATTCTATTTTTTTGTAGGGTTGAATATATTAGAGCTAGTTTTCTAGATTATGTAATCAAAGTTTTTTTTTCTCTTTCATTTATTTCAACCTTGCAACAAATCAACATAAAGACAATTTTGAAAGTAAGATAAGGATATGTAGCTATTCTTTTATATAATAACTTTTGAAACAATAAAATAATTTCATACAATATTTTTTTTTATTCATAATAGGAAACCTTTATTTATTCAAGAACATGACCACCAAAATCTGAAAGTTCACATCTACATGTTCCCAAGCAAACATTTTCTTTTCTAGCCACATAACTCTTCATTTTCTTTTGACAGAAGTCTCTTACCTCTAATGTTAGATCTGCAGTCCTGGGCATGTGATGACAATAGACAGGATAAGATGGTTTGGAACATCTCTAAAAGTGGTGAATTCTCGGTCTCCTCTGCTAGCTCCCTTGAATTTGCCAAGGTATCAAAACCCCAATGTGCTTCAATCTGGTATAAACTTCTCACTCCTAAGATCAATTTTTCTATTGGATTCTAGTTCAGAATAATCCCCTTACAGTTGATAACTTGGTTAAAAGGGGTTTCCATCATGTCAATATCTGCAGTCTTTGTATGGACCAAGCTGAATCATGTGACCATCTTATGATTCACTGCAGTTTTTCCAGGAAGATTTGGTCTTTGATCTTCCAAATTTGGAATTTGGCCTGGATTCTCCCCAATTCTTGGCAGGAATTTGTTACCCAATGGATTTGCCCTTTTGATAATGAGATGGCTAGACAATTCTGGACCCTTATCCCTCCTCACCTTTGCTGGGGTATCTGGAAGGAGAGAAATAACAGAATCTTTAGAGAGAAAAGTTCCAAACCTGAAATTGTGTTCAACAATATAGCCAGATCTCTTAAGGAAAACTTCACATCTTCTATCTTCAACAGCAATAAAAAATTAAGTCCCTTCCTTTCGGAAGTCAATTGGTCTACTTGGAAATTCCCAATTTTTAAAAATCTTATCAATCCCCAAAGAGATCTTGCTGTTTGGACCGCTCCTCCCTTTGGCTGGATAAAAGCCAATTTCGATGGTGCTTCTAAGGGAAATCCAGGTGTCTCTGGGGGAGGTGGAATTATTAGAGATAGCTATGGTAACTTCCTTGGTGCAATTACTATTCCTCTGGGATTTCAAACAAACCATCTAGATGAGGCCCTGGCAGCTCTGAACACTGTCATGCTGGTGGAGGAAATGGGCTACAAGAAAGTTTGGCTGGAAGGAGATTATTTGAATATAATTAACAATATTAAAGAAATCATTCCTCCTTCTTGGACTATAGAGAATATTATATCTAGAATATTGTCTATAGTTAAAACCTTTGAAATTGTTCACATATCTCACAACTACAGGGAG
>MU228371.1:1620594-1644254 GCA_018584345.1 Thuja plicata | reverse complement strand
TGGCGGGTTTCTTCTCTGTTTTCTTTCCAGCTGTTCTTTTGTACTTTTTGTCTTGAATGTAATTGTTGCTTAATCTGGGTTTTGACCCTCTGTTGATTGTTCCCATCTTTGGGTCAGTCTGTTGCTTTTGGGGCTTTTTTAGCCTTTCCTCTCTTTGTTTTGTTAAAGGGTTTTGGGGTTCCCTTCAAAACCTGCTTTTACCATAATAAAAAACTCTTCATTTTTTCTTACTAATAACATACTTTCTATCATTGCCACAAAGGCCTTTACATATACATAAAGACATGTGCAAAAAGAATAGACAAAGCTCTTTTCTTCCAAATTCAACTCTAATGCTCAAGTAGCTCCTAGCTTTTAAAAATCTACAAAACAAAATAAGGAAAACACATGGGACCATGGGCTTCTCACCACCCAACCTAGGCCTCTTATGAGGCCACCCTCGAGCTTGGGAAACTAAACAAAGGTGGGTGAAAATCACACTAACAATTAACAAAACAAGGAGACAATAAAATTGACATTTTACTCCCAACCCAAAGGCTTTCACAATGGGTCACACAAGGACCTTAAAATAGGGTGAAGTGAACCAAATACCCAAGGGATAAGGCCAATCCCAAAACATACTATAACCAAGCCCTCTAATGACTTATAAAGAAGATAAATTTCACCTCAATATCAAACTCATATTTCATCAACATGTCCTTATGTCCCCCAAGCAAAACACTATCAAGGATGGCTTCATGGAGCCCATACTCCATGATTTTTCCCTCTCCTCCTTGAGGAGAGACTCTACACCAAGGGATGTCAAACTCCTTCACCCCCAAGGCTTCTCTTTCCTCCCAAAGGTGAGTGAGCCTTGAGACTCCCATTAACAACATTTAAAAGGAAAGAAGCAAAACACATACTTCACAACAAAAACATAAAATTTGACTACAAGAACATAACTACAATACTCTCACAAAACACACAACATTCATCTTTTTTTTTTTGCAACACAAAATAGAGAAACAAGAATAGAGATGAAAAATTTCCACCAACCTAGATCCAAGCTTATGGAAAGATAGTTGTAGAAGAGCTCCCTTTAAGCCTAAGTCCTCTTTCCAATGTCACCAACTTTAGCTAAGTCTCTAAGTTAGAGAGTGGGTGTTCAAACTCTCCATCATGGAGAGTCCCCACTAAAAAGCCACTAGAAACTCATGGGGAGAAGGAAAGCCCTATAATTGGTCTCTCTTCCTTAAAATCTTACAGCATTCTATAAATATATCCTAGAAAGGAAAATCCAAAAATGTGAGTAAGGTCTTTGCATCAAAATGGAAAGGTGGTCTACCCAAGATCAAGCCTCCCAAAAGTTGATTTTCGTCCAACTTGGGAAACCAACTTTTGGAAGGGTCTCTTGGTTAACCAGAGGCTATCATAGGGTTAAAATGGCCCTTATCTATTGGTATAACAAGTGGGCTACCTAAAAATGACCCCAACACACCCCTATGCACTTTTTAACCCCTCCAAAAATCCACTACAAGGGTACTTACGAAATTCAAATGAAATGACCACACCTCCATCTCCCAAACCAAGGTATGCATATGGGGATTTACTAATGTACTTATCTAGGTAGGTGGACAACCATTCCCAAGTTGACATGTCATGGCCTTAAGTACATTCACAAGTGTCAAGTGACACACAAAATTTACACATCACTAGACCATATCATATCCACTTGTGCATACCCACAAGGAAAATAAATATGAAAATACTTTCCCACAATCAACCATTTACGTTTACAAATTAAATTATGATACAATGAGGTCTTGTCTCTCATTAGACACAACCTTGGCTTAATTTGAGTTCACATATACCTATGTTTGGTTCCCCTATTTAAATACCATGGTCTCATACTTGCACACTCCAATTCAAACATCAGTAGTCCGAGGAGATAAACATACATCATAAAGAACAAGCAATATTCAAAAACTTAAGGAAACATCAACATACTAGATTTATTACCTAAGATCACAAGCAATAATAATTTCATTTAAGCATATAACATAAGGTAAGATTCACATTGCATGATATCCCAATTTAATATCCATTTCTAATAGTTCTCATATCATCAATAATCCATAACATAACCATAATATTTTTCCCAAATCAATTGTCTCAAAATAAATGTCCATAATAGAAACATAATATAGTCCATAAGGTGTATCATAAAGTATCATGTATCCAACATACAAAATGATCCATCCATGACATAAAGCATAAAATCCATAAGGTCCATAGTGCATCAACATATAAAGTATCATGTGCTAAGTCTATCATAAGAAGAAAAACTAGAAAACTACGATGGGGTACGGGGTGAGGCCTCACATCCTTCCCCCTAGGATTGAACTTCCTCTTGGAGTTCATAAAAAAAGTGGGGATACTGAGCTCTCATCTACACTGCGTTCTCCCATAAATTTGTAACCTCATCATAGAAATCTCACTGAACCCTAACCTGGTCTAGCTCTCAGCCTTGTAGGCCCAGCGTCTGGCATGCCAAAATGTGAATAGGCTCCAATGCTAGCTGCCTGTTCAAATCCACCTGTAAGGCATCCCAATCTATCATGTGAGACTCACCATAGATATATTTTCTTAAAATAGAAACATGAAACACATCATGGATGTGTGACAGGCTAGGTGGCAAGGCTAGACGGTAGGCAACTGATCCTATCCTCTCCAATATCTCAAATGGTTCCACAAATTGAGGTGCGAGCTTAGAGCCCTTTTTGAAATGGATTGGGCTCTTATGAGGCCGAACTCTCAAGAAGACCCTATCTCTGACCATGTAGACCTGATCTGTCCTCTTTTCATCGACATACTTCTTCTGTTGATCTTGCGCCTGTAGAAGGCACTGCCTAATCAAGGCTACTTGCTGCTCCATCTCTAGAACTAACTACAGTACAATGGTTATCCTGTCCTCCATCCTATCCCAACTCAAAGGTGTCCAACAAGGTCTACCATTTAATGCCTAATATGGTGGCATACCCAAGGATGAATGATGCCCATTATTATAGGCAAACTCTACTAAATGTAGGTACTCCTACTTAACTTGATGGTCCATAACATACATACGGAGCATATCCTTGAGTACTTGATTTACTCTTTCTGTCTGACCATCTATCTCTAGGTGATAAGATGTGCTAAAATTGAGCTTGGTGCCCAAGGCTGTCTGTAATTCTCTCCAAAAATATGATGTGAAGAGAGAACCCCTGTCAGATATGATCTTATGAGGAATGCTATGAAGTCTGACGATGTCTCTCAAGAAAACATGTGCCACTATTGGAGCTGTAAAAGTGGTACAAATAGGTGAGAAGTGGGAAAATTTGGTCAACTTGTCAACTGTTACCAAGATGGCATCATGGCAATGAGATGACATAGGGAGACCGATAATAAAATCCATGGATATAACATCCCACTTCCACATAGGTACCTTGTGAGGCTGAAGGAACCCTCCAGGATGACCATGCTTTGACTTAACCCTTTGGCATTCAAGGCCTCAGGATTCTAACTTTGCAATGTGCTGCCTCATCCCCGGCCAATGATAGAGTTGTCTCAAATCTCCATGCATCTTCTTAACTCTAGGCTGTGCTGCATAAGGGGCTTTGTGAGCCTCTAGCATAATAGTATTACACAATTCTCCTATAGAAGGTACATAGGTACATCCTTTGTGACATAATAGTCAATCAGACTCTAAGGAATACTCTAAGAATCTCCCCACAAGGGGCCTCCAAGATTGGATCAGCTGACAAACCTCTACATACAACTCATCCTCCTGCAAATGATGTAGTATATGATCTCTCAAATCTGTACCAGTGATCATGGATGATAAATCGTGTTACCTCCTACTCAAGGCATCAACGAATACATTCTCTTTCCCCTTGATATAATGGACATCAAAGTCATACTCACATAAGAACTCCATCCACCTACACTTCCTAGCATTAAGGTTTGGCTAAGTGAATATATACTGCAAACTCTGATAATCTGAATGAAGCTCAAATTGGCATCCTAAGAGGAAGTGTTTCCACCTTACTAATGCATGCACCACTACCACAAGCTCAAGGTCATGGGTCGGTTAATTGAGCTTGTGAGTCTTAAGTTTCCTAGACTCATATGCTATAGCTTTCTCACCCTACATAAGTACTGCCCCCAAACCATCTAAGGAGGCATTCGTGCATACCACAAAATCTGTTGATGACTTTAGCACTGCTAAAATAGGTGCATTGGTAAGTGTTTTCTTGAGTTTATGAAAGGCCCTCTTGCACTTCTCTGTCCATTCAAATTTCTTTCCCTTTCTCTGAAGGGATGTGATAGGATGAGCCACTCTAGAGAAACCCTTAACAAAACGTCTGTAATAACCTACGAGACCCATGAAACTCCTAACCTCGGTCACGGTAGTAGGTGCTGGCCAATTCATAATGGCATCAATCTTTGATGGGTCTACTGAGATCCCATCACCTGATATAACATGACCTAAATATTTGACCTCTGATATGAAAAAAGGCACATTTTGACAATCTGCCATACAACTGATTATCCCTCAAACATTGTAATACCTACCTCAAGTGCTCCTCATGTTCCTTCTCATTACAAGAATATTTCAATATGTCATCAAGGACTGTAACCACAAACCTATCAAGGAAAGTGCAGAATACCCCATTCATGAGGCTCATGAATATAGCAGGGGCATTTGTAAGACCAAAAGGTACAACTGTGAACTCATAATGTCTGTATCTAGTCTGAAAAGCTATATTGTGGATATAACTTTCCATGATTCTCAACTAATGGTACCCTGATTTAAGATCTATCTTGGAGAACACATGGGAACCCTGTAACTGATCAAACAAGTCATCAATCCTAGGTAGTGGGTACCTATTCTTAATGGTTAACTTGTTCAACTACATGTAGTCCATACACAATCTAAGAGATCCATCCTTCTTTTTGACAAAGATAACTTGTGCACCCCAAGGAGAGACACTAGGTTGTATGTGCCCCTTCTCAAGGAGCTCCTCTAACTGAATCTTGAGCTCATTAAGCTCATTTGGAGACATCATGTATGGTGCTCTAGATACTGGTGAAGCTCCTGGCATGAGGTCTATATGGAAATCAAATTCTCTATGGGGAGGCAAGCTGGGTAATTCCGAAGGAAACACATCTGCGAACTCCTATAACATAGGATGATCATCAAGGGAGGTTTCCTTTTCCTCTTCTTCTTCCCTATCACTAATGGTGGTGGAAAATAACTGGCACCCCTTTTGCATGCACCGCTTAAGCTGCATAGCGAAGATCATACAAAGGGATACCGCTCTCTGAACCCCTAGAATAACTGTAGCATTGTTGTCATCATCTAAACATTATACCTTCTTTTTCCAACAATCTAGCTTGGATTTGTGGGCATAAAGCCAATCCTTGCCAAGAACAACTCCATAGGATCCAAGAGGTGTGATACGTAGATCTACTATAGTATCCATGGTACCAATCTAAATCTGGCAATCCTTAACTAAGGAAGTGATGGGTACTCTAGAACCTGAGGCTAACTCTACCTCCCAACTAACTTCTTTTCTAGCTTCCACTAGCCCGCAACGCTCCATGAGCAATGGAGAAACAAAAGAATCTGTAGCACCTAAATCAAATAGAATAGTAACCCTATTACCTCCAATCATACCTAAAGCCTCAATCATAGTAGCCTAATGTTCTACCTGGCGGTTGTCAACTACTGTAAAAACTCTATAGGATCTACCCATATCTCCAATAGTGGGCTCTGATGCTGCCGTGCGTTGACCACCCCCCTAAGGGCAGTCCCTAGCCAAGTGCCCCATGGAACCACAAGAGTAGCATGGTCCTCGATTTTGAAACTAGGTACCCTGGGGTCTAGGGAACTATGAGCCCCTATCCTGCTGGAACCACTATAACCACCCTTGGAGGAATATTGAGTCCTATATGGGGGCGTAGATGATGCCTGTGACCTCTGGTCCCTACTAGGAGCCTGTGTCTGCCACTATTTGGGCTTGGATCCCTATTTCCCTTGAGGAGCCCTATGTCTCTATCCCTGATGTGACTATTACTGAGGTGGAGGGGGTTTGTAGGACCATGATGAATTCCTGTTATTATTATGATTATTGCTATTACCCTTCCAATGTGTTTTCTGATACTTTGAATTCTGTGGTATGGTATTTTGGTTCTGAGACCGATCTCATGCATCCTGTCCCCTACCCTGAATCTCCTCAGTAATCAAGGCCTTTTCCATAGCCTCTCAAAGGTTCCCTGGTGCTTCCATGCGTACTGAACCAAATATAGATGCATTCAACCCTCTTACAAAGCGGTTGACCTTGATCTTCTCATCTCTCATATAATCTATATAGGGTAGAAGTTCTAGGAACTTACACTCATACTGTGTGACGGTGAGTCCTCTCTGCTAAAGATCATGAAACTCATATATCCGTTGCTTCCTATAGTGCTTAGATAGGTAATAGTCTTTGATTAATCTCTCTAAGAAGGTGCTCCAAGTGAGGGTGTTAATAGCCAGATTACCCTTTAACTCTTCTGTCCTCCACCAAATAGCTGCTGATCCTCTCAACAAGTGGATAGAAAAGTGTTCCCTCATATTTCTCCCATAAGGGTGCAATCCAAAACACCTCTCAAGGCTCAAAAGAAAAGCCTCAGCCTCACTCCCACCTGTGGCTCCTTAAAAAGGTGGTGGGTTAATGAGTATTAGTTCCCTGATTTGTTCCCAATGTCACGGGGTACCCTCTCATAAGATGGAACCACTGCCTCTAGAGGTGTCATGTGTACTGACTCACCCTTGTGGTCAGCCTTCTCTTCGACAACCCTAGGTGGGGGACTCCTACTGCACTCACGCGCTACACCCCTAGGTCATTCCTGCTGATTACCCTATGGTATCCTGTCCAAAATGATTCCAACCAGATTTTGAAGGGTATTTAGTACATCCTAGTTGGGGTTGGGGGCTTGTTCAGGAGGAGGTCTCTGCTCCTCTCCAGCACCCCCTACATCCTATTCTATCTAAACTTGTACCAGAGGGGTATATTTACGGCCTTATCCACAAGCGTGAGCTTGCCGCGTTATCAGAGGCATCCTACACATATATGAAAAGGGTATAAGTTCGGAAAGTAATGGTTGTAGCATGCATAGAATGTTTTAAAAGTAGTTGCGATTGTTTTTGACTAAGTTTGATTTGTTTTGATAAGGTTGAAACAAGTGCTTAAAGTTTGCGAAACATATTGGGTTTAAGGTTCCAATGTTGAAACGTGGCTTTGATACCAAGTGTCATGCCCAAAAATTTTACGCCAAAAAATGAAACAACTTTTTTTTGAAAGGATAATTAAATTCTTAAGAAAGCAGTTAAGATGTTTACCAAGCTTGCTAAGCTAAGACAATGATTACTCGGTTAGAGCGATAGGGTGGCGTTGACAAAAATTATGTGTAGGGTTAAGGGGAATCATGACCGCATGTTAACATCCCTCAACTCAATGCAATTCTACTTAGTTAAGTTGCTGAAGGGTACCAGTTAAGGTTGACTGAAGTCTTAATAGAGTTTGATGATGTGAGAGAAAACTCTGCCTACGATAGCTTAATTAAATACTTAAACAAGTTACTAATTACGTTAGTCTTCCTACATCTCACTAAGGTAAATACATTAAATATTTGAACCGTAATATTATTTTTATAATAGCCATTATACTGGCCACATTTATTGGCCACATAAAAATAACATTAACGAGATGGATATTTTCCTAAGCTTTTATCTATTAATATTAAAGATCCACTGAATAGAAGTACTAATATTCACTATTTCATTAATCCTCTATTTAATTAAATTTTGCATGTCAACTATAATAAGCTTTCTAACATTCGACTAGAGGAAGTAATTTTAAATATATTTACGGGGATGTTATTACATAACTTAATTACATTTCAACTTATAAACTCTTGATAATAAACACTTTAATAGATCTCTACGTAGAAAGTTAAACATCTAAGTAAAATTGCAAGTTTCTTATTATCTAGATTAATTCAATAATTAATCTATTCAAGACTATATTAAGTTTATGTTTAGTTCGTTTAATTGCTTTCGATAATACGTTTATCTTATATAGTCTACGAAAATTCCCATTACCCCATAAAGGGTTAATATATATTGGTTTGAAATAAAATCAAACTACTTCATTTAAATTTACTATTAAATTTATTTTACCCTAATACCTCAAACTCCCATTTCTTTCCATATTAAAATCCCCATTTAGTTTAAGGCAATGGTGAAAAGGAGGAAGAGTTAAAAATAAATGAGGGAATAAAAAAAAAATTCCCTCCTAAAAGAACTTTCCAAATTTATAAAAAAAAAGATAAAATTTAACTTTCAACTCCTACTATGCAACCCCTAAATTAGGGTTAGGGTCCCTATTAGGGTGAAACAATAAAAATATTTCTCTTCTTCCTCCTCTCTACTCTCCTCTCCATCACTTCCCCAACCCTAGGATCAAACTTTCTTCCCCATTGTTCTTCATTTAGGTCTCTACTATCTTCTTGCATGTGTGAAGATGAAGGAGGAGATCTTACATTCAGATTTACATAAATGTATATATTGAAATATGTATATACATTTATATAAGTTTGAAATGTGTAAATGTAGACACCTTATTGTGTAGGGACTACCATTTACAAGGTCTCAATGACAAGAGATGCATTACTTGAAAATACATATATTGTGGCTATTAATATTTTTATTTAAACTTGACTGGGGATTTTTTTTTATTTCTTACCTTTCTTTTAACTTGTTGGGCGCTAAGTTTCCTCCCCTCTCTTTGTCATTGTTTTTAGTTAATGCAGGGGGCGCTATTTTGTTTTTAAAGTGTGGTGGAGGCAGGCGTGGTTGCCGCGGCCACACCACCCACAGTTCACGACTTTACAGCCGTGGCTGTGTAGTGGGGGTCGTGGCTGCCACGGGGGGCGACTCCCTCCCCCTCCACTCCCTTCCTTTAAGGAAGGGTAGTGGGGGTGGGCGGAGGTTTGCCTCCTGCCGCCGCTCCCAACCCTGTTGTGGCCCATGTGGCCTTAAAAAAAATTGCAGGGTTAAATTTTTTTTTTTAATTTGTTATTTATTTTATTTTTTTTAAAAATCCTCCAATAAATAAATAAATATATGTACACACACACACACACACACACACACACACACACACACATATATATATATGGGGTAAATTCTGATGATGAAAAAAAAAAGGAACAGTCAAACTGTGTATATATATATATTTAAAACAAAGAAAAATAGAACTAAAGAAAAGATATAGTTGTGCTTAATACACACACACACACACACACACACACACTTAAGTCTACCTTTCTGAAAACAATTATGTATATTTTTCAAGGATAGTGAAATACATATGTAGCTGTAAATGTATACAATCTGTCTACACATAATCTTTTTAAGTCAAAATGAAGACTTGTATTTTAAGTATAAAATGAAACATATTCTATTTTTTTGCAGGGTTGAATATATTAGAGCTAGTTTTCCAGATTATGTAATTAAAGTTTGTTTTCTCTTTCATTTATTTGAACCTTGCAACAACTCAACATAAAGACCATTTGGAAAGTAAGCTAAGGATATGTAGCTATTCTTTTATATAATAACTTTTGAAACAATAACATAATTTCATACAACATTTTTTTATATTCATAATAGGAAACCATTATTTATTTAAGAACATGACCACCAAAATCTGAAAGTTCACATCTACATGTTCCCAAGTATACATTTTCTTTTCCAGCCACATGGCTCTTCATATTTTCTTCCTAATAGAATACTTTCTATCATTGCCACAAAGGCCTTTACATATACATAAAGAGATGTGCAAAAATAACAAACAAAATTCTTTTCTTCCAAATTCAACTCTATCACTCAAGTAGCTCCAAGCTTTTACAAATCTGCAAAACAAAACAAGGAAAACACATGGGACCATGGGCTGCTCACCACCCAACCTAGGCCTTTTATGAGGCCACCCCTGAGCTTGGGGAACCAAACAAAGGTGGGTGACAATAACACTAACAATTAAAAAAACAAGTAGACAATAAAATTCACATTTTACTCCCAACCCAAAGGCTTTCACAATGGGTCACACAAGGACCCTAAAATGGGGTGAAGTGGACCAAATACCCAAGGGAGAAGGCCAATCCCAAAACATACTATAACCAAGCCCTCTCATGGATTATAAAGAAGATAAATTTCACCTCAATATAAAACTCATATTTCATCAACATGTCCTTATGTCCCCCAAGCAAAACACTATCAAGGATGGCTTCATGGAGCCCATACTCCATGAATTTTCCCTCTCCTCCTTGAGGAGAGACTCTACACCAAGGGATGTCAAACTCCTCCACCCCCAAGGCTTCTCTTTCCTCCCAAGGGTGAGTGAGCCTTGAGAATCCCATTAACAACATTTACAAGGAGAGAAGAAAAATGCATACTTCACAACAAAAACATAAAATTTGACTACAAGAACATAACTACAATACTCTCACAAAACACAAAACACACAACATTCATCTTTTTTTTTTTGCAACACAAAATAGAGAAACAAGAATAGAGATGAAAAATTTCCACCAACCTAGATCCAAGCTTATGGCAAGATAGTTGTAGAAGAGCTCCCTTTAAGCCTAAGTCCTCTTTCCAATGTCACCAACTCTTGCTAAGTCTTTAAGTTAGAGAGTGGGTGTTCAAACTCTCCATCATGGAGAGTCCCTACTAAAAAGCCACTAGAAACTCATGGGGAGAAGGAAATCCCTCTAATTGGCCTCTCTTCCTTAAAATCTTACAACTTTCTAAAAATAGATCCTAGAAAGGAAACTCCAAAAAGGTGAGTAAGGTATTTGCATCAAAATGGAAAGGTGGTCTACCCAAGATCAAGCCTCCCAAAAGTTGATTTTCGTCCAACTTGGGAAACCAACTTTTGGAAGGGTCTCTTGGTTAACCAGAGGCTATCCTAGGGTTAAAATGTCCCTTATCTATTGGTATAACAAGTGGGATACCCAAAAATGACCCCAACACACCCCTAGGCACTTTTTAACTCCTCCAAAAATCCACTACAAGGGTACTTACGAAATTCAAATGAAATGACCACACCTCCATCTCCCAAACCAAGGTATGCATATGGGGATTCACTAATGTACTTATCTAGGTAGGTGGACAACCATTTCCAAGTTGAAATGTCATGGCCTTAAGTACATTCACAAGTGTGAAGTGACACACACAACATTTACACATCACTAGACCATGTCATATCCACTTGGGCATACCCACAAGGAAAATAAATATGAAAATAAATTCCCACAATCAACCATTTACGTTTACAAATTAAATTATGATAAAACGAGGTCTTGTCTCTCATTAGAGGCAACCTTGGCTTAAACTGAGTTCACATATACCTATGTTTGGTTCCCCTGATTAAATACAATGGTCTCATACCTGCACACTCGAATTCAAAGATCAGTAGTCCGAGGAGATAAATATACATCATAAAGAATAAGTAATATTTGAAAACTTAAGGAAACATCAACATACTAGATTTATAACCTAAGATCACAAGCAATAATAATTTCATTTAAGAATATAACATAAGGTAAAATTCACATTGCATGATATCCCAATTTAATATATATTTCTAATAGTTCTCATATCATCAATAATCCATAATATAACCATAATGTTTTTTCCAAATCTATTGTCTCAAAATAAATGTCCATAATAGAAACATAATATAGTCCATAAGGTGCATCATAAAGTATCATGTATCCAACATCCAAAATGATCCACCCATGACATAAAGCATAAAATCCATAAGGTCCATAGTGCATCAAAATATAAAGTATCATGTGCTAAGTCTATCATTAGAAGAAAAATTGGAAAACTACGATGGGGTACGGGGTGAGGCCTCACATAACCGATCACACAATCTTTAATGGTACATTCCATTATATTAATAAAGGGAAAGCCTTCACGTCTGGTGGGTAGTCTAAGAAAGTAAACTATACCTATACCAACTCTAATAGCACCATCAATTGTATTAAACCTTTAGATTGTTGAGTTGCTATGATTACTATCAGAGATCCCAATGCCAGATGCATTGTCACAACATGAAATTCTAAGCTCATTTTGCAAGGAATTCCTTCCTCTTTAGCTACACCAGCTAATCCTATAATAGCCTCCAATCCACAAACTAGTCTAGTGGATTAGCTAAAGCACACACCTGCCCAGATCTCCATGTTTGACCTATTGCGCATATCCCCGTAGCATAAGCAAGCTCTGGATCAAGCCCTTTAAAATGTAGTTGTCCCATGGGACATAACTCCAAAAAATTTTCAAACCATGGTAAATTACATCATTTCCAACAATAATTCTACATTTATAGACCATGACGTGTCGCTACACAAGCCTCTGCATAACAATCCCCTACATCTTCTTATCCAAGTTCACAAACACACAATCTGAAGAGTCCTCGTTGATGGCGAGGATGGGTTAAACATATGTACTCTAAAAGTAATAAAAACCTTGGCCTATTCCAAACCTAGGATTGATTTTTCCTACAGGATAAATATCAGGGAATATGATGAGGAGGAAAGATAATCAAAAGGTATCCTCATGTTACCAGTCAGGAAAGGCCCTGTCATAAAGAGCACCCCATTTCAAATCCTAGACCTAGATTTGGGATATAACATGTTACCTGGGAGGTCATGGATACATGAGATGCAATTTTTCCCATCAAATTATCACTAGTACATCAAGTTACCATACCAAGGGGCAGAGATAATCATTGAAGGAGATCCCAACCCATTCCAATACTGCATCGCCATAAGAAGAAGTATAGATAATCAAGTTCCTTCAAATCAAGAAGGAAGCATTCCTTCTGCCTCTAATTCTATTCCCAAAGACATACCAAGAAAGGCAAGGAAGATATCAATCAAGGGAAAAGGGTATTATTATTATAGCAATGAGGAATCTTTTACCATCACTAACATGCCTAAAAATCCCAGATCATATGGCATGCCCTGACTGGTGGAAACACATGAAACTCCAAAATTAGTTATATACAAATGTCTACCAACCAAATTTTCCAAATGGGGGGACATAGCTGAAGAAAATCCTTTTGATCCAGACATCAACACTTGGTTTTATAAAGACTCTCAAGACACACCTCAAGCACAGATACTTCTGTCACACTATGGAGTTGGTTTCACTATGTTGCATAAATTTGGATATAATGGTAAGACTGGTCCAGGGGCAAGACAACAAGGCTTAATGTAAATATATTTACCGCCAACCCAAAGAAAAAAAAGAGGGTTAGGTTATGGAAAGAATAGAACCAGTGCTACCATCCAAGATATACCCATAGACCAAGAAAAAACTACAGAGTTAAACTAGGGGAAAAATCTAGAGCATGCCCTAATCAGCGTTATACTCTAGCAGTTATTTCCATCATAAGTGGAACCCTCTTATTCCCAATTGAACCTTAATTAGACTATCGAGGATGATGCAGAATGTGAGACATTGCATGAGAATTCTAGCATGACTGATTCCCATGAGTATGAGTGGTTATCCCTCTGTAATTCTGAGTCCTCCATCCTAATATATTCCCCTTGGTCTGTCAGTATGATACACCTTGAAGAAATGTTTGACCAAATGACCATAGCCATCTATCAATAAACATATCAATTTCAATTCCTTAGGTGGTGCATTCACGTCCCATTTCCATTTTTTCAAAAATATCACCGCGGTTCCGTTCACCCAAGCAGAGTCATCCCACCACACAGACCTTTGTTTGGTCTACCCTAAACTAATAGAATGGGACCAACAAGGACAACTTAACATATATATTTTTGAGAATGATGAATCCATCAAAGACTTCATGGGACTCCAAGAAGGCATACCATCAAGAGACCACAAAGCATGCTTCTCCTTTAACCTAAACAGTTCAACATAATTTGGGGAGGAGGCTCCTCTTTCCATTTGCAAAATCAAAATCAAAAGAAAAAAAGAACAGTCAGTAAGTGAAAACTGCAAGGTGCTTTCTGACCATAAAAATGAGGAAAAAAATAAAGGACGTATCTTCTGGTGAAAACCTCTTTGAGGCACCAGAGGATGGAAAGTTGGAACTCCTCCCCTTAATAGAATAAAAGTCAGCCTTACTAGCAGAAGAAATAGAGGAAGTCAATAGAGGGAATGAAAAGGACCCTAAACATATCTACTTGGATAAATCTCTTACACCAGAGGAAAGAGAATGATTCATTAGTTTCTTCAAGGAAAGACAAATTAACTTTGCATGGTCTTATGTAGACATGCCAGGTTTGGATCTGAATCTAGTGATACATAATCTACCATTGTTACCAAATGCTAAACCTATTAAACAAAGATTGAGAAAGATGCATCCACACATCTCTTTACTTGTTAAAGAAGAATTGAAGAAACTCCTAGATGTGGGATTCATAAAACCAATTCCATATGCAGATTAGATATATAATCTAGTGTCAGTAGCCAAACATAATAGTTAGATCTGTATATGGAAAAATTTCAGAGATCTGAACAAGGCTTGTCCCAAGGATGATTTTCCTCTACCAAACATCGACATGATAGTTGACCTAATATCAGGGCACTAAATGTTATCACTCATGGATGGTTTCTCTGGATATAACCAAATTGGGATTGCACCAGAGGATCAACACAAGATAGCATTCACATGCCCATGGGGAACTTACTGCTGGAACGTTATGCCATTTAGTCTAAAAAATGCAAGTGCAACTTATCAAAGGGAAATGACCATGATCTTTCATGACCTAATTCATAAAAAAATGGAAGACTATGTCGATGACATACTAGCCAAATCAATGCTTAGGGAAACTTACCTACAAGTTTTGGGCCCAATATTTGATCTAATGTAGGAATAAAAGGTCAGGATCAATCCAAAGAAGTGTGCATTAAAAGTTACTACTGGAAAGATCCTTGGATTCATCATATCATGTAGAAGCATAATATTAGACCGAAAAAAGATCAAGGCCATCCTTGACATGCCACCACCAAAAAATATAAGGCAACTAAGAAGTCTACAAGGAATATTGCAATCTATCAGGTGATTCATCACCCAAATGGCAGACAAGTGTCACCCACTCCAGCACCTACCGCATAAAGATGTGATCTTTATATGGAATGAATGATGAGAGAAATAATTTCAAACCTTCAAGGATTATCTATTGAAGTCTCCTATATTGGTGCCACCTATTAGCACTTTTTCTTGCAACACTTACCTAATGATGATAGTATACCTTGTATACTTGAATGCAACCTCTTTTAGGAAAGAGAAAGGCTAATTTCTAAGGATTGGATAATATCCTTCTTCGTTTTTGAGCTCCACAGACTCAGGCAAGTATTACCTTTTAAAGATAACTGATATTTTAGCCTATGTATTTGGTGAATTATTTCATTCACTGGTTATGTACCTAAAACCTCACTGTAACAACTTATAGAGTACTTTAGAGATTGAAATGGTTGATTTGAAACAGAGTATTATAAGCCAGGCTATGGTTTTGAGAACATAAACCAATAAGAAAGGGATTTGCATCCTTCTTCCTTTTGATTTCAGGAGGGATAACATAAATGATTCACTCTCTAAAGAATCAACAAAGTGGATAATATCCTACTGATATAATTCCTTGATGAGTTCAGCTCATATGTTTTAGTAACAGATGTGTTTGAAATAATTTTGAATAGTTTTGAAAACTTGGATGATGATAGATTATTAGACCAAGACCTAGATCAGTGCCTATCCTTTGGGTTACAGAGTCAAAAGCTTAAAGTCTCACAAAAAAAAAATACTGTAAGCTACCTTACAACCTACATGCAATTAGGATAAGTTTCCCTACAAATTATCTGATTACCTCTAAAATACTGTATCAAATCTTTAAATACTAATATGCTTCCCAAAACCACCCACAAAACTTAGTTCTTTACATGAAATAAACTTGTAAGTAATTAAATAGTCACCTTGTAACCAAAATGCTTCAGACTGCCTTACAACCTTAAGAATAAAAAAGCATACATAGGAAATAAAGAGACAAAAATAGAGAAGAGTAAAATTGCACCATATTTTATTGATGTAATCCTTCTTTCATACATGAGAAAGCTTTGAAGCTTGAAAACATAGACACAAATTTAGAAAGACTGATTTTACAATATATATTATCCTATTTTAGAACACAACTCTCTTCTATATATATAGGTCTTCAACCATGTTGGAATCCTTTTCAAAAGGATGCTACAAGCTTTGGATGGTCTCAAAAAACCTAACCCTAAAACTAAAGAAGAGACAAAAAAGAAAGAGAGAAGAAGTGGTGGAGCGACCAAGTCAAAAGATGAAAACATATATTCTTTGTTCTTCTCCCAATCTAGCAACTTCATTTTGATAGTATACATGGTAGCTGGTAGTATTCATGTCGAGTCTAGATGACTGTGATTACATATTCACCTACACTCTCCTTTTGCAATAACTGACCTCTTCATCTTCAATAGTGAGGTGCCAAGTAGTCACCCTTACTCATTGACCAAGACTTCTTCCTCAACTGTTGTCTTCTTTCTCTTGGGCATGGTCATCAATTCCCATGCTTTCACTTCATCATTTGATGGCCATTTAAAGTCTTGAGTACTCTGTATCTGTACTTTTTGCCTATCCCATCTAGCATCAGTGATGTTCTTAACATCTACTAGAAACTTGTTGATGTCAGTTTCTGCCTTGAAAGCTTCATCCAATATCTTATTGAATCCTTCTATATCCACATCTGTCCCCAAAATAAATGCCTCATCACTAGGCATTTTGCTATCAAATTCATTCCTCCAAGCATCTAAGGCCTTTACTTGATCATCATCTCCCCTTAAGGAAGGAAAAAATCTATTAAAGTCATAAGAAAAGAGGCTTAATTTAACATCTATTTGATTCAATTTGCCTTTAGAGAATGAGAGAGCAATATTGACCCTTTTGATCTCATCTTCAACTTCTGTCACTATCTCTGGAAAATCTGATCTTAGGGCCTGCAAAGATGTTAGCTTTTTAAACAATTGTACCCTAGTAGACCATTTAGTAAAATAGGGGTTCAAGATAGCCAGATGCCCCATCACCTCTGTATGCAAAGCTGGCAACTTATTATAGGCATTGAGCACAACATCAGTCTTATCCTTCAGGATTTCAACTCTATGTTGTAAAACACCTCTTAATGCTTTCAAAGCAATTTCATTTCGTTTCTCTCCCTACACCTTTTCCTCAACCACCTCTTCTAACTTTTCCTTGTCTTCAATTTGCAGGGGCTATGGTTGTACAGGCACATACATCACCTCAGGCTTCTCTTCCAATTCTTTCATCAATCTTTTTATCACCAGATCTTGCTTGTGCACTTTTATACAACACAACTCTTGATCTTTAGCCAATGCACTTGTCTCTTCCAACAATGTGCTACACTTATCAGACAACTGTTTAGTTTTGTCCTCATTTAAGTGAGCCCAGTGTGTCATGATTTGGGATTTTTCCAAATCCCCTATATTCTACATTGTCCATACCATCTGACTACCAACCATACGATCTTGGATGTTCACTACTTGGGGATTTTGATCCTTAAGGCATAGGCTCCACATTACAAAAGCTTGAGATTTTGGGCTATACCCAAATCTTTTGATTACATCTCCCATCTGAAATTCACTGGCCATTTTGAGATCTGGTTGTTTTCTTATCTGGTCAATTATGAAGGCAGATACCAAATCCCATCCCTCAACCAATAATATACCACTACCTAGCACCAATTTCCTGGCCTCCTCAGGTGAAATGTCCTCACTTTCAGGACCATAAGACTGTAGAGCCACTAAAGCCTCATTTGTTATGGTCTCCTTACCATCAAATGTCAGTTGAGCTCTTATCTTCTCTTTCTTGTACCATCTTAGGAAGTCTTTAAACTCCTCAGTTTTGACAAAGTTGTCATCATTCAAAAACTCCTGTTGATGGATCAATCTTTCATCAACACAAGCCTTAAGAGGCAATTCAACCTTATCGTCCAAATCAGGCTATTGCTTCTTGCCTTCCCTAATTTATTTCCTTAGGTTATGATCATATAACCTATTCCCAGGTACTAGGGCTTTAGTCTTATCCCTTTTCTTATCTTTCCCCTGAACTGAAGATTGACCTATTTCTAATTTCTGCCTCTTAGCAGTAGGCTCTTCCACATCATCAAGTTGTTTCACCATTGTCAAATCAACAATGTGGCCCTCTGTTCCCTGTAGTTGTGGTACTTCAGAAATATTTTGCTGTGGTGAAAGATATCTAGTAGGACGTGCATAATCACTATCACTACTACTATCATATTCAAATTCTGAGTGATCCGGCCCTTGGGGACCTTTCTTGTCAAGAACACTCTCAAGCTAATCTATAAGCATATAATAATTGTCTATCATGGCCTTAATCTTGTCAAAACATGGGAGATTAGGGTAAAAACCCCCAAAATCCATCCCATTTCTCTTGATTTGTCTTTCAAGATTTAACAGCTCCTGAATCCTCAATCTTCTTGTCTGAATGTCATCTTCATCCAGGATGTTCCTTGTTGCATCTTCCTTTATGCATTCACAGTGGACATTGGTATTAGGGATTGTAGGAGTATAAAATTTTCTCACCCCTTCCATGAAGCCTTCTAGGTTAATATATCTATAAGGAGCTGCCCCCATTCTGCACCCTTCCAACCATTGGCCCACTGCATCAATAGCACCTTTGCCAATTGTAAAATTAAAAATTCTGAACTGCCTAGGGGTCAAAGTGCCCTTCTTGTGTGGTGGAAAATGCTCATTGTCTGTTAACAATAGCTGCCATATAAACTCCATTGCAGCCACTCTTGCTGGTACATAGTAGGGTAAGAGATGAGGTGGGTGAATACACCCATATACCCTGATGATAGTATAATTTTCTTCCAAGAATAAATCACCCCAATTATGTTTTCCCTCCCACTTATCAGTGTAGTCACATGGCCTTAGCAGTTGCATAATCTTTAATGGGACCCTTGTTCTGCTGATGCCCAGACTTTGTATTATTGGATATACAATCCAATTCTGGAAAGCACAATAATCACAGTCCTTAGATGTGTAATTCCAAACCCTCACCCAAAATTGGATAGGATTAGGTCCTTCCTGGTAAAACCTTTGAGGGGCCAAATTGTCCACATCCATGATCACAAAATTGAAATATAACAGAAGATGCATAAGAATGGAATAATGGAAAAACTTGGGCTCCTTTTCCTTAGGGTCCTTCAACTTCCTCTGAGTTGCAATGAAACCCTCATGCATCTAATCAATGATATGCTATATGTAATCATAACTAGTGCTAGAATGCACCTCCTATAAATCCAACACCATCATCAAAATGCCAGCATTGATCTTCTCTGCTTCCCCATCTATCCCTAGCATTCTACGTAGGGCATAGGCTATATAATTAATGTAGAAGTGTATATCCTTGTAGCAATATGGGCTTGTCCCAGACATAGGATCTAAATACTTCCTCACTTACTTCAACATATGTTTCTGCAACTGTCCTCTAGCAATACCAGGCTTTAAACTATATCTCTGTTCCTGTTTTGTCATGTCAATTCTGGTAGACATAGTGCTATATAAGCCAAAATTTTGCATGAATGAATTTCTGTTAAGGATCAGTAGGGAAATTCCATCATTCCTTTTAATTGTTTTGGACAAAACATCATAATGGTTGGCAAGATCTAGGAACAAGTCTACATCTATGTAGACATCAGGAACAATTAAGCTAGCTAAACCACAGGTCCAAGGGTTTGACACTGGAATAGATTTATCAGAATTCTTATAAAAGTAAGTAAAAAGTGAAAAACCTGTTGTTCCTGGAGTGTTAGCATCTTGTATATCACGATAATCATCTATGAGCACATTGGCATTTGCTCTTTTATTCTGATTTCAACCAGGATGCAATCTGAGGAATTCATCAGAATAATTTGTTTTTCCCTTTGCCTCCTCTTCAACCTTTTCACTTCCACCATTGGTCGAAGCTACACTGACCGCTCTGCTCATGTTCACCATGCTTGAATCTCTTCTTCTTTACTGATATTAAAACAAATCTATCTCTGAGATTCACGTACTCCCCTGTGCATAATTCTCAGGAAATAATGAGTTTTAAGCAACAGAAAACCCTGCAATTCTCTGATTTTTCTCTCTTTCAGAATACTTAGCTCTTCTCCATTTTGAAATTCTGAAAGCAAGATGAATGAAATTGAAACACCATCAGCTCCTTATAGTAACTATTTGAAGTACACACCTCATAATTTGGAAAAAATCAATTCTATCTTTAATTCAACATACTGTGAACTTGATTGAAAACCTAGTCGTAGTTCCATGAGCGTGACAGGAAATCAAATTCATAAAACTGAATCCTCAGAAAAACCTTACAGAATTCAAATGAGCTGACATGTCTTCTTGAGATTGGCTAACTATCATACATCTCAACTAATTTTTTTTTCATAGCAATCAAAATCTAAGCCTGTCATTGGTCGATGAGTGATTCACACTATCATATCAGATACTGCCACCTTTTCTTAATATTTGGTATCAGGTGACCACACAACTAAATAAAATTTCTCTGTTGCTGACCCCATCCCTTAACCCATGATTTGTCTAGAGACTCAGGGAATAAACAACTTTCCTTACCTTTGTTAACCCAAGTTATCATCTGGCGATCATGCGACAATAAAGAAATCAAAGTCACCAATGGTTAGCACTAACTCACATCCTTTTCAAAGACTACACGACTAACCATCACCTTTAGCTTTCACGGTTATCTCTCACTCGCTAAATGTTTTCTTTCCTTTGCAAGACCCTATGACTGCCCTTAGTCACCCGATCGCAAAATACAAATGCTAAGTGTCAAAACCTTTTGAGACAATGCGACAGGTACTATGCCCTTTACTTCATCTAACAACTTTGCGACCTACCATTAACCGCTAAGTCGCAAGGACTTTTCCCTTTGGGCTCTCTTATTATCAGACATTGTGACTACCGTAGGATCTTTTAATCATTTCATCTGATGGCTCCCGCACAATCGCCAAGTAATCCATTATACGCTTAAAATCTTCAAAGGCTTTGCGACAAATAGAAGCCCTTAACTTAGTCTCGTAGTAGCTGAATAAATCCTTACCTTTTGGCGATCATGCAAAAATTCTTTGAAATCCACTTACCTTCTGACACATGTCTCATCACATAATGGAAAGCTAAGTCATCTCCTGAATCTGGTGACAACCCGACTGTGCTTTTATCCCAAACCGCATATGGTTAGTCGCAAGGTCTCGGCAACTTTCACTTTACTGGCATCCTTTCTGGAGACCATGCGACTAAAGCCTTGCATATCTTACTTAACCTAAGACCCATCTAGTGATTATGTGACATAAAGAGATCATGATGTCTTGTAACAAACCCTTAACTACTGATAATTTCCTGCGACATCACGACCTATCTGTGGGTCCCTTCATATACTGCTGACCTATTTACTGATCCCACGACTACGCGATACAAACTAAATCACAAAGTCTAGAAATTCCAAAGAAATATTCTAAATTTGAAAGAGACTACATGACACAAGCTAATCGCCAAGTCTGGAAGAAAAAGGGAATATGCCATTCAAGTTATTTGATTAAGTGATCAAAATGTAACACATGACTTAAGTGAAACAAAAAGGTAACAACAAAACATAAGCGAAAAACACCTTAGGGTTTCTTTTCAATTTGGAACAGCAAACAAGACCTAGGGTTTCAAGGCTTTTTGCACATTCTCATAGATTCAGACTTGAAAACGTGAAAAATTTGGCAGGGAAAATGTATAAGAACTAAGAGACTTCTGCCTTAAACATGAAATTAGAGAGAGAAGACCACAAAATTTAGAGAAACTAGCCAAAACCTAGAATACAACCAACAGTGGCTCTGATGAGGATTTGCTAAACATAGTTTATGACAAAGAGCCACAGAATCTCTGGTTGTAGACCACTTCAAAAAATAGAGCAGAACACCGAAAATAGAAAGGGAAATATTTACAGAACCTACAAACAAGGAAAGAAAAGACCTACATATGATACATATTTACATGTGCACTGTTTTGACTTTTACTTAAAGAAAGGCTTCAAAAATTGCCCATGCACAGGCAACTCAAAACTTTCTCCCTCCATATTTTTCAATAAATATGAGTCTTTGCCAAAATGTTCTTAAATAATATAAGGTCCTAGCCATAAAGACTCAAATTTTTTGTGCTTTCCTCTGTCCTCGGCCCTTGCATTCCATTGGAGAACTAAGTCACCAGCATGAAATTTTTTGTTAGTAGCCCTTTTGTCACACAGATACTTCATTTTTTGATGTAACCTTATGTTCTCTCTTTGACTATCTCTCCTTATTTCATCTAATTCTATCAACTCTATCATCTTGTCTTGCATCTGGTCAGAGACATCTAAATGTTCTTCTTGTATGAATTGGTAAACAGGTAGTAGATTGTTAATTGGCAACCTTGTTTGTAAACCATATACCAACTCAAAAGGAGACTTACCCGTTGCCTTCTTGAGTGTTATCCTATCAGCCCAAAGAGCTAATTTCAATTTTGTATACCATGTTTTCTTATTTTGTTCCAGAGTCCTCTTTAGTATCTTCAATATGATTTTGTTGCTAGACTTAGTTTTTCCATTAGCCTATGGGTGATATGGGGATGAGTATGATATTATAATCCCATATCTTTCACAGAAACTTGTCATTTCTTCTGATCTGAAACTCATAGCATTATCCATTACTAATTTACTAGGCACACCAAACCTGGTTAAAATGTTATCCATGAGAAACTCAGTAACCACCTTGCTTGTTGCTATCCTAGTGGGGATAGCTTCAATCCATTTAGTAAAGTAATTAGTGGCCACTAATATCTAGCTATGCCCTGCACTAGATTTTTCCTGAAATTCACCAATAAAATCAATCCCCCATATGGCAAAAGGAGCCTCAGTGCTCACTAGATTCAGCAATAGAGCACCTTCAAATTTCAATTTGTTGGAAAACCTCTGACATGGTTGACATTTCCTGACATGAATATACGTATCTTTGAACAAGGTAGGCCAATAATACCCTGATCTCAAAATCTTACAGGCGGTGGTGTTAGCAGAAAAGTGACCTCCACATTCCCCTTCATGCATCTCAGTCAGAACTTTCTTAGCTTGGTATTTGTCAAGGCACAACAATAGTATGCCATTCTTATCTTTCCAAAACAAATCCCCCTGGATCAGAATATACCTTTGAGTTTGTAATTTCAGACTCCTCTTTTGATTTTCAGACAAATGATCAGGGCACTTAGCATTTTTGAGAAAGAAAACAATATCAGTATAATATGGTTGTCTCTCTATACTAGTAATAGCTTGGTCATGTATTTATCTTTGGTTCAGCTGTATTAAATCTAGGTTCTCCTCTGTCATAAGTTTTTCCAAGCCCTGTCCTCTTATTAGTTTGGTGATATTGATTTCAAGGTTGAATTCTTGAATTCTTGTAATCCACTTACATCT
>MU228371.1:1595506-1616425 GCA_018584345.1 Thuja plicata | reverse complement strand
TCTTTAGGAAAAGCATTAGGGTATCCAGGGATACCAACAAAATCAAATTGCTTGTACCTCTCAGTATGCAGTGGTTTCCTTTGAAAACCATCATCCTCTTTGGAAGTAGTAGCTTTTCCTTTAAAAGCTATAATATCCTCTGGTCCAGTATGAGAATATTTTGAAGATTGCAAAAAATCTATCTTTTTCTTCATTTCAATTGTTGTAGCTTCCATTTGTGCCTTTTCCAACATTTTTTCTATGGTTTCTTTTTCAATTCTCAATTTTTCTAAATCAATTTCTAACTTATACATTTGTTCCACCAAAGGCTTCTGAAGTTTAGATTCTTGATCTCTATGTTCACCCATCTTTTGTTTACCCTTATTTATTTGTAAAGTAGAAGCTTTATGAGTGAATGGTATTTCTCGATCCTTTGGAGATCTCTCTGTATCTTTCATAGTTTGGTGTTTTGAAAATATTTTCCTATTGTTATCAAAATCCTTATGATCATTTATTTTCTTTCTCATTTCTCTTTCCTTTTTCATTTGTTGAATTAAGGCGAGCTACTTCAAAATAAACTTCTCTTCATTTGCAAGCATATCAGAAGGGGCATCCTCTGAATCTGAACTAGGTGTAGTAATATCCTCTCTCTCATTTGAAGTAGAAGTGACTGTGGGTGTTTCTAGTACTCTTTCTGTAGCCTCCTCATATTTTGAAGTATTTCCATCATGAGAATGCTGATTGGTATTCATATCTCTCCTGATATTAACCTCTTTACCTTTTAAAGGGGTTTCATCCATATTAACTTGATTTCTCTTTTTCCTCCAAGACACTCCTATCCTTGAGGATGAATTGAGTCCCTCATGTAATACCCTTTCAGGATCAATTCTCACCCTTGACCTAGTATTCATTCTAAAAGACATTTATTTCTTTTGCACTAATCTCAGAGATGTTCCTTTTAGAGTTGCCACCCAATAACTTGGGATGACTACCTATAAAAAGGGGACCTTAACAATAACCACAAGTATAATCTATAAACAAGTTAAGCTTTTAAGTGCCATAGATTTCTGATTACTTGGGCAAGAGATATTCTGCAAATTCTTAACAAAACTTTAAAATCTCTAGTATCCCCAGCATAGTCGCCAATTTGTTAGCACTTTTTCTTGCAACAATTACCTAATGATGATAGTATACCTTGTATACTTGAATGCAACCTATTTTATGCAAGAGAAAGGCTAATTGCTAAGGATTGGATAATATCCTTCTTCATTTTTGAGCTCCATAGACTCAGGCAGGTATTACCTTTTAAAGATTACTAATATTTGAATCTATGCATTAGGTAGATTATTTCATTCACTGGTTATGTACCTAAAACCTCACTATAACAACTTATATAATACTTTAGAGATTGCAATGGTTGATTTGAAAAAGAGTATTATAAGCCAGGCTATGGTTTTGAGAACATAAACCAATGAGACAAGGATTTGCATCCTTCTTCCTTTTGATTTCCGGAGGGATAACCCAATGATTCACTCTCTAAAGAATCAACAAAGTGGAAAATATCCTACTGATATAAGTCCTTGATGAGTTCAACTCATATGTTTTAGTAACAGATGTGTTTGAAATAATTTTGAATAGTTTTGAAAACTTGGATGATGATAGATTATGAGACCAAGACCTAGATCAGTGCCTATCCTTTGGGTTACAGAGTCAAAATCTTAAAGTCTCACAAAAACAAAATACTGTAAGCTGCCTTACAACCTACATGTAATTAGGATAAGTTGCCTTAAAAATTATCTGATTACCTCTAAAATACTATATCAAATCTTTAAATACTGATATGCTTCCCAAAACCACTCACAAAACTTAGTTCTTTACATGAAAGAAACTTGTAAGTAATTAAATAGTCACCTTGTAACCAAAATGCTTTAGACTGCCTTACAACCTTAAGCATGAAAAAGCATACACAGAAAAAAAAGAGACAACAATAGAGAAGAGTAAAATTGCACCATATTTTATTGATGTAATCCTTCTTTCATATATGAGAAAGCTTTGAAGCTTGAAAACACAGACACAAATTTAGAAAGACTAATTTTACAATATATTTCATCCCCTTTTAAAATACAACTCTCTTCTATATATAAAGGTCTTCAACCATCTTGGATTCCTTTTCAGAAGGATGCTACAAGCTTTGGATGGTCTCAAAAAACCTAACCCTAAAACTAAAGAAGAGACAAAAAAGAAAGAGAGAGAAGAAGCGGTGGAGCGACCAAGTCAAAAGATGAAAACAAATATTCTTTGTTCTTCTCCTGATCTAGCGACTTCATTTTGATAGTATACATGGTAGCTGGAAGTATTCATGTCAAGTCTGGATGACCGTGCTTACATATTCACCTACACTCTCCTTTTGTAATAACTGACGTCTTCATCTTCAATAGTGAGGTGCCAAGTAGTCACCCTTACTCATCATCCAAGACTTCTTCCTCAACTGCTGGCTTCTTTCTCTTGGGCATGGTCATCAATTCCCATGATTTCACTTCATCATCTGATGGCCATTTAAAGTCTTGAGTTCTCTGTATCTGTACTTTTTTCCTATCCCATCTAGCATCAGTGATGTTCTTAACATCTACTAGAAACTTGTTGATGTCAGTTTCTACCTTGAAAGCTTCATCCAATATCTTATTGAATCCTTCTATATCCACATCTGTCCCCAAAATAAATGCCTCATCACTAGGCATTTTGCTGTCAAATTCATTCCTCTAGGCATCTAAGGCCTTTACTTGATCATCATCTCCCCTTAAGGAAGGAACAAATCTATTAAAGTCATAAGAAAAGAGGCTTAATTTAACCTTTATTTGATTCATTTTTCCTTTAAAGAATGAGAGAGCAATATTGACCCTTTTGATCTCATCTTCAAATTCTGTCACTATCTCTGGCAAATCTGATCTTAGGGCCTACAAAGATGCCAGCTTTTCAAACAATTGTACCCTAGTAGACCATTTAGTAAAATAGGGGTTCAAGATAGCCAGATGCCCCATCACCTCTGTATGCAAATCTGGCAACTTATTATAGGAATTGAGCACAACATCAGTCTTATCCTTCAGGATTTCAACTCTATGTTGTAAAACACCTCTTAATGCTTTCAAAGAATTTTCATTTCGTTTCTCTCCCTCAAAATTTTCCTCAACCACCTCTTCTGACTTTGCCTTGTCTTCAATTTGCAGGGGTTGTGGTTGTACAGGCACATACATCACCTCAGGCTTCTCTTCCAATTCTTTCATCAATCTTATTATCACCAGATCTTGCTGGTGCACTTGTATACGACACAACTCTCAATCTTTAGCCAATGCACTTGTCTCTTCCAACAATGTCCTACACTTATCAGACAACTATTTAGTTTTGTCCTCATTTAAGTGAGCCCAGTGTGTCATGATTTGGGATATTTCCAAATCTCCTATATTCTGCATTGTCCATACCATCTGAATACCAACCATATTCTCCTGGATGTTCACCACATGGGGCTTTTGATCCTTCAGGTATAGGCTCCACATTGCAAAAGCTTGAGATTTTGGGCTATACCCAAATCCTTTGATTACATCTCCCATATGAACTTCACTGGCCATTTTGAGATCTGGATATTTTCTTATCTAGTCAATTATGAAGGTAGATGCCAAATCCCATCCCTCAGCCAATAATATACCATTGCCTAGCACCAATTTCCTGGCCTCGTCAGGTGAAATGTCCTCACTTTCAGGACCATAAGACTGTAGAGCCACTAAAGCCTCATTTGTTATGGTCTCCTTACCATTAATTGTCAGTTAAACTCTTATCTTCTCTTTCTTGTACCATCTTAGGAAGTCTTTAAACTCCTCAGTTTTGACAAATTTGTCATCATTCAAAAATTCCTGTTGATGGATCAATCTTTTATAAACAGAGGCCTTAAGAGGTAATTCAACCTTATCATCCAAATTAGGCTGTTGCTTCTTGCCTTCCCTAATTGATTTCCTTAGGTTATGATCATATAACCTATTCCCAGGTACTAGGGCTTTAGCCTTATCCCTTTTCTTATCTTGCCCCTAAACTGAAGATTGACCTATTTCTAATTTTTACCTCTTAGCAGTAGGCTCTTCCACATCATCAGGTTGTGTCACCACTGTCAAATCAACAATGTGGCCCTCTATTCCCTGCAGTTGTGGTACTTTAGAAATATTTTTCTATGGTGGAACATATCTAGTAGGACATGCATAATCACTATCACTACTACTATCATATTCAAATTCTGAGTGATCCGTCCCTTGGGCACCTTTCTTGTCAAGAACACTCTCAAGCTATTCTGTAAGCACATAATAATTGTCTATCATGGCCTTAATCTTGTCAAAATATGGGAGATCAGGGTAAAAATCCCCAAAAGCCATCCCATTTCTCTTGATTTGTCTTTCAAGATTTAATAGATCCCGAATCCTCATTCTTCTTGTCTGAATGTCATCTTCATCCAGGATGTTCCTTGTTGCATCTTCCTCTATGCATTCATAGTGGACATTGGTATTGGGGATTGTAGGAGTATACAAATTTCTCACCCCTGCCATGAAGCCTTCTGGGTCAATATATCTATAAGGAGCTGCCCCCATTCTGCAACCTTCACACCACTAACCCACTACATCAATAGCACCTTTGCCAATTGTAAAATTAAAAATTTTGAACTGCCTAGGGGTCAAAGTCCCCTTCTTGTGTGGTGCAAAATGCTCATTGTCTATTAACAATAGCTGCCATATAAACTCCATTGCAGCCACTCTTTCTAGTACATAGTAGGGTAAGAGATGAGGTGGGTGAATACACCCATATACCTTGATGATAGTATAATTTTCTTCCAAGAAGAAATCACCCCAATTATGTTTTCCCTCCCACTTATCAGTGTAGTCACATGGCCTTAGCAGTTGCATAATCTTTAATGAGACCCTTGTTCTGCTGATGCCCAGACTTTGTATTATTGGATATACAATCCAATTCTGGAAAGCACAATAATCATAGTCTTTAGACGTGTAATTCCAAAACCTCACCCTAAATTGGATAGGATTAGGTCCTTCCTGGTAAAACCTTTGAGGGGCCAAATTGTCCACATCCATGATCACAAAATTGAAATATAATAGAAGATGCATAAGAATGGAATATTGGAAAAACTTTGGCTCCTTTTCCTTAGGGTCCTTCAACTTCCTCTGAGTTGCAATGAAACCCTCATGCATCTGATCAATGATATGCTGTATGTAATCATAACTAGTGCTAGAATGCACCTCCTATAAATCCAACACCATCATCAAAATGCCAGCATTGATCTTCTCTGCTTCCCCATCTATCCCTAGCACTCTATATAGGGAATAGGCTATATAATTAATGTAGAAGTGTAAATCCTTGTAGTAATATGGGCTTGTCCCAGACATAGGATCTAAATACTTCTTCACTTCCTTCAGCATATGTTTCTGCAACTGTCCTCTAGCAACACCAGGCTTTAAACTATATCTCTGTTCCTGTTTTGTCATGTCAATTCTAGTAGACATAGTGCTATATAAGCCAAAAGCTTGCATGAATGAATTTTTGTTAAGGATCAGCAGGGCAGTGCCATCATTCCTTTTAATTGTTTTGGAAAAAACATCATAATGGCTGGCAAGATCTAGGAACAAGTCTACATCTATGTAGACATCAGGAATAATTAATCTAGCTAAACCACAGGTCCAAGGGTTTGACACTGGAATAGCTTTATCAAAATTCTTATAAAAGTAAGTAAAAAGTGAAAAAAATGTTGTTCCTAGAGTGTCAGCATCTTGTATATCATGATAATCATCTACGAGCACATTGGCATTTACTCTTTTATTCTGAGTTGAACCAGGAAGCAATCTGAGGAATTCATCAGAATAATTTGTTTTTCCCTTTGCCTCCTCTTCAACCTTTTCACTTCCACCACTGGTCGAAGCTACACTGACCGCTCTGCTCATGTTCACCGTGCTTGAATCTCTTCTTCTTTACCTATATTGAAACAAATCTATCTCTGAGATTCACCTACTCCCTTGTGCACAATTATCAAGAAATAATGAGTTTTAAGCAACAAAAAACCATGCAATTCTCTGATTTTTCTCTCTTTCAGAATACTTAGCTCTTCTCCATTTTGAAATTATTAAAGCAAGATAAATGAAATTAAAACACCATCAGCTCCTTATAGTAACCATTCAAAGTACACAACTCATAATTTGGAAAACATCAATTCTGTGTTTAATTCAACATACTGCGAACTTGATTGAAAACCTAGCCGTAGTTCCATGAGCGTGATAGGAAATCAAATTCATAAAACTGAATCCTCAAAAAAACCTTATAGAATTCAAATGAGATGACATGTCTTTTTGTGATTGGCTAACTGTCATACAACTTAGCTACCCTTTTTCACACAGCAATCAAAATCTAAGCCTGTCATTTGTCAATGAGTGATTCACACTGTCATATCAGATACTGCCTCCTTTTCTTAATATTTGGTATCAGGCGACCACGCAACTACATAAAATTTCTCTGTCACTGACCCCAGCTCTTAACCCATGATTTTTCTAGAGACTCAGCGAATAAACAACTTTCCTTACCTTTGTTAACCCAAGTTATCATCTGGCGATCACGCGACAATAAAGAAATCAAAGCCGCCAATGGTTAGCACTAACTCACATCCTTTTCAGAGACTACACGACTAACCGTCACCTTTAGCTTTCACGGTTATCTCTCAGTCGCTAAATGTTTTCTTTCCTTTGCAAGACCCTGTGACTGCTCTTCATCGCCCGATCGCAAAATACAAATGCTAAGTGTCAAAACCTTTTGAGATAATGCAACAGGTACTATGCCCTTTACTTCATCTGACGACTTCGTGACCTACCATTAACCGCTAAGTCGCGAGGACTTTTCCCTTTGGGCTCTCTTATTCTCAGACTTTGTGACCACCATAGGATCTTTTAATCATTTCATCTAATGGCTCCCGTGCAATTGCCAAGTAATCCATTATACCCTTAAAATATTCAAAGAGTTTGCGACAAACAAAAGCCCTTAACTTAGTCTCGTAGTCACTGAATAAATCCTTACCTTTTGGCAATCATGCAATAAGTCTTTGAAATCCACTTACCTTGTGACACATGTCTCATCGCATAATGGAAAGCTGAGTCGTCTCCTAAATCTGGCGACAACCCGACTATGCTTTTATCCCAAACCGCATATGGTTAGTCGCAAGGTCTCGACAACTTTCACTTTACTGGAATCCTTTCTGGAGACCATGCGACTAAATCCTTGCATATCTTACTTAACCTAAGACCCATCTAGTGATTATGTGACATAAAGAGATCACGATGTCTTATAACAAACCCTTAACTGCTGATAATTTCCTGCGACATCATGACCTATCTATGGGTCGCTTCATATACTGCTAACCTGTTTACTAATCCCGCGACTACGTAATACAAAATAAATCACAAAGTCTTGAAATGCCAAAGGAATATTCTAAATTTGAAAGAGACTACATGACACAAGCTAATCGCCAAGTCTTGAAGAAAAATGGAATATGCCATTCAAGTTATGTGACTAAGTGATAAGAATGTAACACATGACTTAAGTGAAACAAAAAGGTAACAAAAAAACATAAGAAAAAAACACCTTAGGGTTTCTTTTCAATTCAGAACACCAAACAAGACCTAGGGTTTCAAGTTTTTTTACACATTCTCATAGATTCAGACTTGAAAACCTAAAAACTTCGACAGGGAAAAGGTATAAGAACTAAGAGAATTCTGCCTTAAACATGAAATCAGAGAGAGAACACAAAAAAATTTAGGGAAACTAGCCAAAACCTGGAATACAACCAACACCACCCATTCAAGGCAGTCCACTCCTCTTACATGTCTCAACAACAGTGTCAACACTAGGTGTTCTCTTGGAACAACACGATGACCAAGGCAAGGAAAGAGTCATTTACTACCTCAGAAAAACATTGGTGGGATACGAGATAAATTATTCAAAAATTGAAAATTCATGTCTCAGAGTTATATTTTCTTCCCAAAAGTTAAGACATTACATGATGAGTCATCTAACAAAGCTAATAGCACACATTGATCCATTGAAGTACTTGTTGAGTAAAGTAGCACTAACAGGTTGACTCGCCAAATGGGTCAAGATCTTAAGTAAATTTGACATAGAGTATGTGGATCAAAAGGCTATCAAAGGGAAAGTAATTATGGACCAATCAGCAGAGGCACCACTACAAGATCATCAACCTATAGTTTTTGACTTTCTAGATGAATCCATTCTCATAGTACAACTGACAATAGAGGTTTAAAAACTATTCTTTGATAGGTCATATACAAACCATAGTGTAGGAGCAAGGATAGTACTCATTAATCCAAATAATGATGCAATTCCTAAGTCTTTTTGACTCAACTTTCCATCCACAAACAACATAGATAAGTATGAAGCTTTGGTCATCAGATTGAAAATGGCTATAAAATGGAGGATAATGAACCTGGGAGTTTATGGTGATTCCCAATTAGTCATGAGCCAAGTAAACAATGACTACATGAAAAATGATGAGAAACTAATCCCATATAGAGAGCTGATGGACAAGTTGCGGGCTTCTTTTCATTTCATTGTATTCAAGCAGGTTACAAGAGTTCAAAACAAAGTAGTGGATGCGATAGCTACTATAGCATCCTTGATCAACATGTCGAGTAATGAAACCAAATTCTAATATTTGGTAGAGAAATTAATGATACCGACATATCAATCTCTAATCATAGGGTCATCATGTGTCCTTGTTGGTCCTAAATCCCCCTGGTACCATGATGTATTCAATTACCTCCAAAATAGTATCCTACCACCCAACTTGTCAAAAAACCAAAACAGGTCCCTCATCCACAAAGTCTTTAGGTACACTCTTCTCACTAGTAATCTATATAGAAAAAGTATAGATGGAATTCTTTTATGATGTCTCACTGCCATGGAATCCCAGAGAGCCTTATATGAAGTACATGAGGGAATTTGTGGGGCCTACGTAGGTGGCAATAGTTTGGCAAAGAAGATCATTAGAATGGGATACTAATAGCCCACAATAGAGACAGATGCTAACAAATACATGAAAAGGTTCCAAAAATGTCAGATCCATGGAGATCTTATCCATACACCAGTTCAAGAGCTCAACCCCATCACTTCACCATGGCCATTTTCTAAATGGGGATTTGACTTAGTGGGTAAAGTTACACCAACATCTTCTAATAGTCACAAGTACATCATTGCAATAACGGATTACTTTACCAAATGGGTGGAAGAAATTACTCTCACATACATTATAGGTAAGCAAACCTCCATGTTCATACTCAACAACATCATCTATCAATATAGAATCCCTTAAACCATACTCATAGATCATGGTGCACCTTTTCAAAATCAAGATGCTGAAGATCTCTATGACAAGTTATAGATAAATAAAGGTTTCTATTCATTCTAATATCACCAAGGGAATGGGCAAGTAGAAGCCACTAACAAAACTATCCTGAAGATCTTAAAGAAAATAGTTGATGAATAGGGTGAGGCTAGCATTTGCAGCTCATTCTTGCACTATGGGCATACAAAACTAGTGTGAGAACCTCTATAGGAGAAAATCCATTATCACTAGTATATGGATCAGAGGCGGTCCTACCCCTTGAAGTTGAAATCCCATCCCTAAGAATCTCACTAAAGAACATCATTTTAGATGAAGACTATAGAGTAGAAAGAATCAATGAACTAGAACTACTGGATGAGAGAAGATGGGATGCACTAAATAACTTACAAGGATATCATAATTTCCTTAGAAGAAACTATCACAAGAAGTTTATCCCACTAACCTTTGCAGTAGGAGATCTCATCCTCGTGGAGAATCAAAAGAACCAAGCAGAAAGGGTTAAACTAAGAAAGTTTGAACCTTATTGGCTAGGACCCTACATCATCATAACATCATGCAAAAGTGGGGCATATCAATTGGCAACTCAAGAAGGAGATTAGCTCCCTGGTCACATAAAAAACATGCACCTCAAAAGGTTCTATACCTAAGGTCTCAAGGCCAAGGGAATATATCTAAATATCCAAAAAATACAAAAAAAAATCAAAAAATATAAAAAGATTACCATGGTGAAAACCTGGCAAACATGCGCCCTTGCAACAACAAAAAAAGAGAAAAAAATGGTAAAGAGTAACACAATCACTCTCTCAATGAAAATCTAGCAAACAAGTACTATTGGGCAGGTACCTTGGTGAAAAGCTAGTAATTAGGCACCAAGTGTCAAATCCCGCTTCTCGATCAATGAACTCCAAAAGACTATCATCAATCTAATCTGTCATCAAATCAAATGATTCAATCAATCAATCAAACTATCAATTATCTTACACAGTGATGGATATACTCAAAACTAGACACATCGGTCTTATATGAGTCATCCATTCATGAAACTAGACACAATCAAGCATCAAAATCAAGCAAATCAAGGAATAGTAAATTGTTTACTAGGTCAGTCATGTCAGTTAGTTGTCAATTTATCTTTCATTATTGTGTTCTTATGCTACTCAAGGATACCACTGAGTGATGAGAGTAGCTATGACAAATCATGATATTTTTTTCTTTGATTGTTGTTTATGGACTATTTTAATTCTATTCTGGGGCAATGATGATTAAGGATAAATGTGGTAGGAGCTGTCACATATCTGGTAAGCACACAATTGCACGTAGTTCCACGAACTGAGCTAACCCCTGGAAAATAATTGAACAATCCTTTTCTATTATCTCCTTATTTTTTTATCAAGATATCATAGCGGTATCCAGATGGTCAATATCTGGGTGCATTTGGTTTTCTCTTTGGTAATTTTCTTATTCTTATTGGAAATCATAGCGATATCTAGATGGTCAATATCTGGGTGCATTTGGTTCTCCTTTATTATCAGAGATCATAGCAGTATCTAGATGGTTAGTATTTTGGTGCATTGGATTCTCTTTCTTTTCAGTTTCTCTATTTCTAGTTATCATAGATCATAGAGGCATCTAGATGGTCAATATCTGGGTGCATTTGAGTCTCTTTCTTTTCATAATAAGGTGTAATGATGAATAAAATTAGCAAACATGGAAGCAACTTGGTTTCATCACTCATGTCTTTCATTAAGCTCCTTCCTACCATGGCTCATCTATCACTAACTTTCATCTAACCAACACATGCATTTACTCAGACAGGTGGTACATTTTAGGTTTGCATTCAGTTATTATATAAAAAAACAAAAGAAAAAAATTGCATACATCATCAATAGATCATCCAGATATGCATTCATAATAAGAACCATCCTGCATACATATGTCAGTATCATAGAAAAGTAAAGATCATACATTTAAGAGTCTACATAATAGAATCACATCAAATATATACAAACATAAAGAATCTCATTAAGTGCATCAGCATATACCAAGCATATAGAAATAAGCTGCACATCATATAGAAAGATGTCATAAATAGAGGATCTCATATATCAAATGTCTAAGTACAATGGATGGTAGTAAGTCTCCATGAATGGTGATCAAAATAAATGTCTATAAATATTGGTACATCATGGATACAAAATCAATACAACATTAGTACGAGATCAATACAAAAATGGTACAACAAGGTACACAGCGGTACAGTGCTACAAGAAAGGAATCAATAGGTGCTAGCCCCACCCTTTCCGCCAGGTGGACAAGGGAGTCCTATATTAGGTCCTAGCCTCGACTGCTGCAAATGATCTTTGACCACACCACTATTCTATGATCATTGTGCTCTGTTGGATCTCTACAATGCACAATAACTCAGAACACACTCAGTATAAGGAACAACACCCTCATAGTGTCATTGCCAGTACTCAATCTCCCTATGGGCCTCAGAGAAATCTCCAAAGCCAATCATGGGCATTCCTCAAGGACAGATGTTGAACACTCTCCAAGTAAGCTCTAACATTATATCATTCTTGTCTCTCCCTGGCCTTTGCAGTAGTAACCTGACTCTCAGTAGCATTGAACTTTCTCTCCAAGGATGTAGCTCATGCCTCTAAGGATGCCAATCTTTCCCAAAAATCATAAATCTCCTGAGTCAACCTCTCCACCTCTGATGGATCATCATCCTATCCACCCATGGCCACATCCATCTTACCCTCATCCCCGGTCCCTCTCAACCCGTCACCTCTTACTAACCAGGATTCCTCCTCGCTGCTATCACTCTCACTGCTACTGCTATCACTAGTGTTGCTAGATTTAGAGGACCTCGACCCAACCTCAACCATCTCCACATCCCCGCCTCTCCTATATCCTCTCCCCTCTCATCCCCTCTCTCAATAGGAATTTACTTTTCCCACCTCCACATCCTCCTAACAAGTTGAGGTCCCTCCTCCTCCAACACAACTCCCAATCACACCTGACTGCTACCATCAATCCATCCACTCACTCGCCCACTCACCCTGGGACAACCACCTCTACTCCTCATACCCACACCACCATAACTAGGGTTAGGATCATCCTCATCAACCCTACTACAACCTTTGTCCCTATCTCTCCCTCCATCCCTACCTCCCCCTCTCCTATCCCTCATCCTCCACCTCTCCCCCATCTCTCCCATCTCTCCCCCCATCTCTCCCTCCATCTATGCCTACATCCCTCCCTCTACCCCTTTGTCAATTCCTCCTCATAATGACACTATCAATAGGGCATGCCACATCTATAAGAGAAACAGGTTGAGTTGTCAGCCACCAAGCATCAAATTGTGGATTCATGTTTGTAAACAAACAAGGATCAGTATCAATACCACATGGATAGGAAAGCATAACTGAATATCAGAAGTATTTTTATGAAAAGATCCTAAACATAGAGAATGTACCAAATAGGTGATAAGAAATAAAAAATCTACCTGGATCCACAATGGTTGACAGCCAAGTCCATGCAATAGGTACCAGACCATCAAAATCAGTCGTAGCAACATTCATCGAGATCAAAGAATCCCATAGAGTAATATCTCAAGATCTCTAAGGAAAGTATGCATAAGAGTTAGTAACATCATGGCACTCCCTGAGCTGTCACATCACCATAGCATTCTTTTGTAGATCTATCATATGAATGTGCCATATCATACATCCAATCAGGAACCTCCTCTACCAACAAAAAGGAAGGTTTGCATCCTCACCCTCCTAAACAAGACATGATCTATATGGCCTCCAAATGAAGTAAGAAATCATATCCAACTGCTACCTCTAGTACATCAGATGCCCCATATGGGAGTGCACTACAGCTCCATCATACATAAACACATATGGTCTCCCTACAATAAGATTGTTAGGGATTTTTCTTGTATGAATAACAGTGCTTGAAATGACTACTTGAACACTATGACTTCTAATACTGATTTAGATACAAGGAAAGCCTAATTGCTAAGGATTGGATAAGATACTTCTTTGTTTTTGAGCTCCAAAAATACTTAGGCAGGTTTTACCTCTTTATGATGACTGATTATACAGTATATATTAATGTGGACACTGATTTGCTATTAGGAATTATTGAGCCAACTTATGAAACATTCTGCATATGACCAGACATATCCGAATGCAAAACTTAACCATATAAACCATAGTTGCAAATATAGCATAAACCAATGATACAAGGACTTTCATCCTTCTTCCTTTTAATTATAGGAGGGATAACCTAATGATTCACTCTTCAAGGAATCAATAAAATGGACACTGTCCTGCTGACATGAGTCCTTACTGAGTTCAGTTTGTTTGTTCTTAGTAACATAAGTATTTTGATAGAAATAATTTTGAATAATTTTGAAAACTTGGATGATGATAGATTATCAGACTGAGACCTAGATTAGTGCCTATCCTTTTGGTTACAAAGTCAATGAGAGCAAGTCTCACATAAACAAAACACTATAAGCTGCCTTACAACCTACATGCAAGTCAGATAAACTGCTTTACAAATTATCTAGTTACATCTAAAATACTATATCAAATCTTTAAATACTGATATGCTCCCTGAAACTACCCACAAAACTTAGTTCTTTACATGAAAGAAACTTGTAAGTAATTAAATAGTTACCTTGTAACCAAAATGCTTCAGACTACCTTACAACCTTAAGCATAAAAAAAAATACACAGTAAATAAAGAGAGAACAATAGAGAAGAGTAAAATTGCACTGTATTTTATTGATATGATTCTCCTTTTATACATGAAAAAGCTTTGAAGCTTGAAAACATAGACACAAATTTAGAAAGTCTGATTTTACAATATATTTCATCACACTCTTACAATTACAACCTTTTGACTATTTATAGGTCTTTAACCATCTTGGAATCCTTTTCAAAAGGATGCAACAAGCTTTGGATGATCCTAGGAAACCTAACCCTAAAATTATAGAAAAGACAAATGAGGAGAAAGAAGAAGCGGTGGAAAGAAAAAGTCAAGAGATGAAATCTAATATTCTTTGTTCTTCTCTTTATCTGGTGCCTTCACTTTGACAGTATTCATGGTAGCTGGTATCATTTATGTCAAACTTGGGCGACCATCTTTACATGCTCACCTACTTTTCTTTAGTAATAACTGACATTCTTCATACTCAACAGTGAGGTGGCAAATGTTCACCTTTATTCATCATCCAAGATTTCTTTCTCTACCACGGGTTTCTTTTTCTTGGGCCTAGTGATCAGTTCCCATGTTTTCACTTCATCATTTGTTGGCCACTTGAAGTCTTGGGTGGCCTAGACTTGTGCCTTTTGCCTCTCCCATCTAACATCAGTGATGTTCTTAACATCCAATAGAAACTTATTCATGTAAATTTCTGCCTTGAATGCCTCATCTAATATCTTATTAAATCCTTCAATGTCCACATCTGATCTTATAATAAATGCCTCATTGTTAGCCATCTTGCTGTCAAAATCATTCCTCTAGGCATCTAAAACCTTCACCTGATCATCTTCTCCTCTTAGGGAGGGAACAAATTTATTAAAATCTGCAACAAAGAGGCTCAATTTTACCTCTATTTGATTCAACTTTCCCTTGAAGAATGAGAGAGAAACATTAACCTTTTTGATTTCATCTTCCACCTCTGTTACTATCTTAGGCAAATATGATCTTAGGGATTGCCAAGATGAAATATTTTCAAACAATTCTATTCTGGTAGACCATTTGGTAAAATAGGGGTTTAATAGGCCAAGATACCCCATGACCTCAACATGCAAAGTTGGAAATTTGTTATAAGCATTAAAGACAACATCAGTCTTATCCTTCAAAATTTCAATCCTATGTTGTAGAATGCCCCTTAATGCATTCAAGGCAACTTCATTCTTCTTTTGTCCTATATCCTCCTTCTCAACCACCTCTTCTGATTTTGCCTTGTCTTCAATTTGCAAAGGCTGTGGTTGTACAGGCACATACATCACCTCAGGCTTCTCCTCTAATTCCTTCATTAATCTCTTAATTACCTGATCTTGCTGGTGCATCTTGATATGGCACAATTCTCGGTCTTTAGCCAATGCAGTGGTCTCCTCTATCAACATGTTACACTTGTTAGACAACTATTTTGGCTTGTCCTCATTCAAGTATTCCCAATGTGTCATGATCTGGGATATTTCAAAATCCCCTGTATTCTATACAGACCAGACCATTTGATTGCCTACCATATTTTCTTGAATGTTTACTAACTGAGGCTTCTGGTCCTTAGGGAAAAGGTTCCACATTGCAAAGGCTTGAGATTTTGGGCTATACCCAAATCCTTTAATCATATCCCCTATTTGCATCTCACTTGACATCTTCAAATCTGGCTGCTTTCGTATTTGATCAATTATGAAGGCACAAGCCAAACCCCAACCCTCAGCAAGCAATATGCCACTATCCAATACCATTTTTCTGGCTTCATCAGGTGAGATGTCGTCACTGTCTTGGTCATATGATTGTAGGGCCACTAGGGCCTCATTTGTTACTGTCTCTTCCCCATCAACAGTTAATTGGGCTCTAATTTGCTCCTTTTTATACCACCTTAGGAAGTCTTTAAAATCCTCAGTCTTAATGAAATTATCATCATTTAGAAATTGTTGCTGATGTATCGACCTTTCATCAACACAAGACTTAAGGGGTAATTCAACATTCTCTTCCATATCAAGTTGCTTTTTCTTTCCCTCCCTAATCAATTTTCTTAGGTTATGGTCATATAACCTATTTCCAGGCACTAGGGCACTTGCTTTATCTTTTTTCTTCTCTTGCCTTTAAACTGAAGACTGGCCTATATGCACCTTTTGCCTTTTAGCTAAAGGCTCCTCTACATCATCAGGTTGTGTGGCTACTGTTAAGTCAACAATATGGCCTTCAACTCCTTGCAACTGTGGTATCTCAGCAACATCCTGCTGAGGTTGAACGTATCTAGTAGGACGGGCATAGTCACTATCACTACTACTATCATACTCAGATTTTGAATGATCCGGCCCTTGGGATCCTTTCTTATCAAGAAAAATTTCCAAATGTTCAGTAGGCACATAAAAATTATCAATCATAGCTTTTATTCTGTCAAAATATGGCAGGTTAGGGTAAAAACCTCCAAAAGCCAACCCATTTCTTTTAATTTGTCTTTCAAGGTTCAACAACTCCTGAATCCTTGTTCTCCTTGTCTTGATCTCATCTTCATCAAGAATATTTCTTGTTGCATCCTCCTCAATACATTCACAATGAACATTTGTATTGGGAATTGTGGGAGTATATAATTTCCTGACTCCTGCCATGAAACCTTCAGGATCAATGTATCTATATGAGGCTGTCCCCATTCTGCAACTTTCTAATCACTAGCTGACTAAATCAATGGTACCTTTGCCAATAGTAAAATCTGAAATTCTGAACTATCTAGGGGTTATGGTCCCCTTTCTGTGTGATGAAAAGTGCTCATTGTCTGTTAACAACAACTGCCAAACAAATTCCATTGCAGCAAATCTTGTAGGCAAATGGTAAGGCAAGACATGAGGTGGATATATACATCCATATGCCCTTATTATGGTATAGTTCTCTTCTAAGAAGAAATCTCCCCAATGATGGTCTCCCTCCCATTTATCAGAGTAGTCACATGGCCTTAGCAGTTGCATAACCTTAATTGGGACCCTTGTCCTGCTGATGCCCAGGCTCTATACTATTGGGTACACAATCCAATTTTGAAATGCACAGTAATCACAATCCCTAGATGTATAATTCCAAATCTTTATCCAGAACTGGATAGGATTAGGTCCATCTTGATAAAACCTTTGAGGGGTCAAATTACTCACATCCATGATTACAAAATTAAAATGCAACAACAAATGCATGAGGATGGAGTAATGGAAGAACTTGGGCTCTTTTTCCTTAGGATCCTTCATCTTCTTCTGAGTTTCTATGAATCCCTCATGCATCTTGTCAATGATATATTGTATATAATCATAGCTAGTGCTAGAATGCACCTCCTACAAATCTAGCACCATCATCAATATCGCAGAATTGATGTTATCTGCTTCCCCATCTATCCCTACATTCTACATAGGGCATAGGCAATGCACTTAATGTAAAAGTGCAAGTCCTTGAAGTAGTAAGGGCTTGTCCCAGACATAGGACCAAGATGGTTTCTCACTTCCTTGAACATATGCTTCTGTAATGTTTCCCTAGCAATACCAGGCTTCAAATTGTACCTTGCTTCATGCTTAGTGATATCAATTCTGGTGGACATAGTGCTATACAAACCAAAAGCTTGCATAAATGAAGTTCTGTTTAGGATGAGCAGGGCCATGCCATCATCCCTCTTAATCGTCTTAGACAAGACATTATAATGATTGGCGAGGCCTAAGAACAAATCTACATTTATGTAGACATCAGTAAAAATCAATCTAGCTAAACCACAGGCCCAAGGGTTTGATACTAGGATAGGTTTATCAGAATTCTTTAAAAAATAGTTGAAAAGGGAAAAACCTATTGTCCCCAGAGTATCAACATCCCTGATATCACAGTAGTCATCTTTAAGCAGATTAGCATCTGCCCTCTTGTTCTGAGTTGAACCTTGCAGTAATCTGAGGAATTCATCTGAGTAATTCTGTTTCCCCTTGGACTCTTCATCTGCATCCTGACTTCTCCCACTGGTAGAAGCCACAGTGACTACTTTGCTCATGTTTGCTGTGTTTGAATCCCTTCTTCTTTACTTATATTGAAACAAATCTATTTCCAAGACTCACCTTACTCCTCTATGCACAATTCCTAGAAATTCAAAGCCTCTTGATCAACTGAATACTTTGCAACTTCTCTAGCTTCTTCTCTCTTCTTATAATACGTAGCACTTCTTAGCTCTGAAATTCTGAAAGCAAGGTAAATTAAAATGAATCCTCAATCAACTCTTTATGGTAATTTTTTGAAGTACATGACTCATCATTTTGAAAATCATCAATTCATGTCTTCAATTCAGCATGCTATGAATTAATTGAAAACCTAACCATAGCCCTTGAGTGTGACAGGAAATCAAATTCATATATGTGCAAAAATTTATAAAACTCAAATGTGATGACATGTTTCACTATGATTGGCTCTCTATCATACATCTCAGCTACCCCTTTTTGCACAGTAATCAATATCCAAGCTTGTCATTGGACGCTGAATGATTCATGCTGTCATGTTAGACACTGTCACCTTTTCTTATGATTTCATTTTAAGTGACTACGCGACTGTGTATGATCTCCTTATCGCTGACCCAAGTCTTTAACCCCTGATTCTTCTAGAGACTTAGTGACTATGTAACTTTCCCTATCTTAGTTAACCATAGTTTACTTCTAGTGATCACGCGACTGTGTAAATCAAAGTCGCTGGAAGAAAATTTTAACTCATGTTTTACTTGGAGACTTCGTGACTAACCGTTACTCTTAACTTTCACGGTTATCTCCATGTCGCTGAATGCTTGCTTTTCTTTATGAGACCCCGTGACTACCTTCAGTCACCTAATCATTGAATACCAATTTTAAGTGACTTATCCATTAGAGACAATGTGACAAGCACTTTACCCTTCATTTTATCTAGCAACCACATGACATACCCTTATCTCTAAGTCGCGAGTACCTTTTCCTTTGGAACCTTTTATTTGGAGACTTTGCAACCACCGTAGGATCTCTAAATCATTGCATTTGATGACTTCCATTAAATCACTGAGTAATATATCATACCTTTAAAACTTTTGGAGACTACGCGACAAAAAAGGCTTTTATACTTAGTCTCTTAGTCACTAAATAGTATTTTTCCATTTGGAGACCACAGAACAAGCTTATTTAGTAAACTCACCTTTGAACACATGTCTCGTTCATTACTTGTCTTTGCATTGCTAAATGGAAAGCTGACTCAGTATCTCAATCTGACGACAACCCGAATGTGTTTCATTTCAAACTGTATACGGTTAGTCATGAAGTCTCAGTCATTTTCACTTAACCGCCATTCTTTCTGGAGACTATGTGACTGACCATGTACTGCTTACTTAACTGCGGGCCAATATAGTGATTATGTGACATGAAGAAATCATCAAGTCTCTTAACGAACTGAATACTCTTGATCTTTTCTCACGACACCATGACTTGTCTATGGGCCCTTTCACTAACTACTGACCTGTTTACTCATTTAGAGACTACGTGACTAAAGGGCTCCGCCAAGTCTCTAAGAGAAAAAGGAATATTTGAAATCTTTTAGAAACATCCCAACATAAGGTAATCGCCAAGTCTCTAGGAACAAAGGAATATGCCATCCGGATTATGCGACTAGGCGACCAAGCTATTCAACACATGACTTAAGTGATTTCCAAAAAGTAACGCCAAAATAGAAATGAGATAAACGATTAAGGGTTTTTCTCAATTTTTCCTAATAAACAAGACCTAGGGTTTTGAGGCTTTGCAAATTTTCATGGGTTCTGACTTGAAAACCAGAAGATTTCAACAGAGAGAAGACAAATAAACTGAGAGACTTCTGCTTTTTAGGCAAAAATAAAGCATGAGGACCACAAATAATTGGCAAAGAGACTAGAACTAGGAATACAACCAACTTGGCTCTAATGAGGATTGACTAAACATATTTTATGGCAAAGAACCACATAATCTCTGGTTGCAGACCTCATCAAAAAATGGAGCAGAACACTAAAAACAGAAAGGGAAATATTCACAAAACTTTACAAACAAAGAAAGGAAAGATTTACATATGATACATATTTACTTGTTCATTGCTTTGATTTTTACTTAAAGAAAGGCTTCAGAAATTGCCCATGTACAGGCAACTCAAAAATTTCTCCCTCCATATTTTTTAATAAATATGAGTCTTTGCCAAAATTGTCTGAAATAATATAAGGTCCTAGCCATAAAGACTCAAATTTTTTGTGCTTACCTTTGTCCTCTGCCCTTGCATTCCATTGGAGAACTAAGTCACTAGCCTAAAACTTTCTGTCAGTAGCCCGTTTGTCAAACAAATACTTCATTTTTTGCTGTAATTTTATGTTTTCTCTCTGACTATTTCTCCTTATTTCATCTAATTCTATCAACTGTATCATCCTATCTTGCATCTTGTCAGAGACATCTAAATGTTCTTCTTGTATGAATTGGCAAACAAGTAATAGATTTTTAATTGGCAATCTTGCTTGTAAACCATATACTAAGTCAAAAGGAGACTTACCGGTTGCCTTCTTGAGTGTTATCCTATCAGCCCAAAGAGCTAGTTTCAATTTTGTGTGCCATGTTCTCTTATTTTTTTCCAGAGTCCTCTTCAGTATCTTCAATATGCTTTTATTGCTAGACTCAGCTTGTCCATTAGCCTGTGGGTGATATGGGGATGAGTATGATATTATAATCCCATACCTTTCATAGAAACTTGTCATT
>MU228371.1:1567701-1585711 GCA_018584345.1 Thuja plicata | reverse complement strand
GCAGCAACTCTTGCAGGCACATGGTAAGGCAAGACATGAGGTGGATGTATACATCCATATACCCTTATTATGGTATAGTTCTCTTCTAAGAATAAATCTCCCCAATTATGGTCTCCCTCCCATTTATTAGAGTAGTCACATGGCCTTAGCAGTTGCATAACCTTAATTGGGACCCTTGTCCTGCTGATGCCCAGGCTTTGTACTATTGGGTACACAATCCAATTTTGAAATACACAGTAATCACAATCCCTAGATGTATAATTACAAATATTTCTCCAGAATTGGATAGGATTAGGTCCATCTTGATTAAACCTTTGAGGGGTCAAATTACTCACATCCATGATTACAAAATTAAAATGCAATAGCAGATGCATGAGGATGGAGTAATGGAAGAACTTGGGCTCTTTTTCCTTAGGATCCTTCATCTTCTTCTAAGTTGCTATGAATCCCTCATGCATCTTGTCAATGATATATTGTATATAATCGTAGCTAGTGCTAGAATGCACCTACTGCAAATCTAGCACCATCATCAATATCTCGGCATTGATCTTATCTGCTTCCCCATCTATCCCTAGCACTCTACAGAGGACATAGGCAATGTACTTAATGTAAAAGTGCAAGTCCTTGAAGTAGTAAGGGCTTGTCCCAGACATAGGACCAAGATGGTTTCTCACTTCCTTGAACATGTGCTTCTGTAATGTTTCCCTAGCAATACTATGCTTCAAATTGTACCTTGCTTCATGCTTAGTGATATCAATTCTGGTGGACATAGTGCTATACAAACCAAAAGCTTGCATAAATAAATTTCTGTTTAGGATGAGCAGGGCAGTGCCATCATCCCTCTTAATCATCTTAGACAAGAAATCATAATAACTGGCGAGGCCTAAGAACAAATCTACATCTATGTAGACATTAGGAACAATCAATATAGCTAAACCCCAGGCCCAAGGGTTTGATACTGGGATAGGTTTATCAGAATTATTTAAAAAGTAGTTGAAAAGGGAAAAACCTATTGTCCCTAGAGTATCAGCATCCCTGATATCGCAGTAGTCATCTTTAAGCAGATTAGCATCTGCCCTCTTGTTCTAAGTTGAACCTGGCAGTAATCTCAGGAATTCATCTAAGTAATTCCATTTCCCCTTGGACTCTTCGTCTGCATCTTGACTTCTCCCACTGGTAGAAGCCACAGTGACTGCTTTGCTCATGTTTTCTATGTTTGAATCCCTTCTTCTTTACTGATATTGAAACAAATCTATTTCCAAGACTCACCTTACTCCTCTATGCACAATTCTTAGAAATTCAAAGCCTCTTGATCAACTGAATACTTTGCAACTTCTCTAGCTTCTTCTCTCTTCTTAGAATACCTAGCACTTCTTAGACTTGAAATTTTTAAAGCAAGGTAAATTAAAATGAATCCTCGATCAAATCTTTATGGTAATTGTTTGAAGTACACGGCTCATCATTTTGAAAATCATCAATTCATGTCTTCAATTCAGCATGCTGTGAATTAATGGAAAACCTAGCCATAGCCCTTGAGTGTGACAAGAAATCAAATTCATATATGTGTAAAAATTTATAGAATTCAAATGTGATGACATGTTTCACTGTGATTGGCTCTCTGTCATACATCTCAACTACCCCTTTTTGCACAGTAATCAATATCCAAGCTTGTTAATGGACGCTGAATGATTCATGTTGTCATGTCAGACACTGTCGCCTTTTCTTATGATTTTATATTAAGTGACTACACAACTGTGTATGATCTCCTTGTCTCTGACCCAAGTCTCTAACCCCTGATTCTTCTGGAGACTTAACAACTATGTAACTTTCCTTGTCTTAGTTAACCACAGTTTACTTCTAGCGATCATGCGACTGTGTAAATCAAAGTCATTAGAAGAAAAGTTTAACTCATGTTTTACTCAGAGACTCCAAAACTAACCGTTACTCTTAACTTTCATGATTATCTCCATTTCATTGAATGCTTTCTTTTCTTTACGAGACCCCACGACTACCTTTAGTCACCTAATCACTGAATACCAATGTTAAGTGACTTATCCATTAGAGACAACGCGACAAGCACTTTACCCTTCATTTTGTCTAGCGACCACATGACATACCCTTATCTCTAAGTCGCGAGTACCTTTTCCTTTGGAACCTTTTATTTGGAGACTTTGCGACCACCGTAGGATCTCTGAATCATTGCATCTGATGGCTTTCGTTAAATTGCTGAGTAATATATCATACCTTTAAAATTTTTGGAGACTACGCAACAACAAAGGATTTTATACTTAGTCTCTTAGTCGCTAAATAGTCTTTTTCCATTTGGAGACCACGCAACAAGCTTATTTAGTCAACTCACCTTTGGACACGTGTCTCATTCATTACTTGTCTCTACATTGCTAAATGGAAAGCTAACTCAGTATCTCAATTCGGTGATAACCTGACTGTGTTTCATTTCAAACTGCATACGGTTAGTCACGAAGTCTCAGTAATTTTCACTTAACTGCCATTCTTTCTAGAGACTACGTGATTGACCATGTACTGCTTACTTAACTGCGGGCCAATCTAGCGATTACGTGACATGAAAAAATTGTCAAGTCTCTTGATGAACTGAATACTCTTGATCTTTTCTCGCGACATTGCGACTTGTCTGTGGGCCCTTTCACTAACTGCTAACCTATTTACTCATTTAGAGACTATGCGACTGAAGGGCTCCGCCAAGTCTCTAAGAGAAAAAGGAATATTCAAAATATTTTAGAGACATCCCGACATAAGGTAATCGCCAAGTCTCTAGGAACAAAGGAATATGCCATCTGGATTACGCGACTAGGCAACCAAGCTATTCAACACATGACTTAAGTGATTTCCAAAAAGTATTTCCAAAATAGAAATGAGATAAATGTTTAAGGGTTTTTATCAATTTTGCCTAATAAACAAGACCTAGGGTTTTGAGGCTTTGCTAATTTTCATGGGTTTTGACCTGAAAACCAGAAGATTTCAACAGAGAGAAGACAAATAAACTGAGAGACTTCTACTTTTTAGGAAAAAAGAAAGCATGAGGACCATAAATAACTGGCAAAGAGACTAGAACTAGGAATACAACCAACAAAGATCATTAGCACCTACAGGTCGGCATACAATGATGTGCTCCCACACCCAGATTTGGAGTAAGGTTGTGCCACATCCCAGTTACTTACCACCCCAGTAATCTACAAAAAACATATGATAGTATATATGGGAAAACATGCAAGGCCCCCATGCATAAATAGTTTGGTCTCTCACCGTACCCTACAGGACAGCTCCCCATCCTATAGAAAATCTATGTTTCCTACGGTCGGGACATAAAATACCACAGATCAGACTACTAAGCAATGTGCTTAATCTGTCTAAACCCATTCCAAATTGGGACCATGGGATATCATTGATGAACTAAAAATTATTGTATGTTTGAAGTCATTTTATTGATAGTCAACCAAGTTACATATATGATGATAGACATTAATCAGTTAATGTATTGTCATTGTTGTCAACTTATTTGAGTATCATTATGGTGACAAATATCTATTATGGATTGAAGCTTTAGAACAAACAAATTTTATGTGGTCAGTAATTAAAGAGTTCTATATACATCGAGTAATAGTGAACATGGAGTAAATATAGTGTATACCGAGCACAATGATAACTGAGCTAGAGATCACCGACACATCATGGTATTGACTGAGAAATTTAATCAAACTGAGGCTGACTAGAATGATGAGCTGGAAATTGATGATTCTAAGGTAAATGATAAGGTTTTTTATGATGATCAAATGACTATAAAAATTCAAGGAAGAACAGACGAAGAAGATTGAAATGTGTTTTTGACACAATTGCCGAGGAAAGTTTAAACAAAAAAACCAATGATGGAGATTAAGAGGAAAAATATAAAGGATGGAAATTAAATGAGTTATGATGTCTATATAAGAGACAAGAGATTCATTATGAATCACATGATGCTATGATGCACACAGATGCAAATTTTATGCATGACTGATCAAACTGGTTAAAGACAGAACCGAGCATGTCTGCAGACATCACCGAGTGACAGAAAAAAGAGAATTAACCAAGCATAACAAAGTATGAAGAATCAGATGAATAGAAGTGAAAAAATTGATCAGAGGTATTATGTACTTAGCATAGACCTAAAAATTGCAAACAAGGTTGTATTTGAATCAGATCATTACTGTTTCAGTTTAACCATTGCTACAGATAGATCTCTTAACCGAGTAAAACGTGAAAGTATTTATTATGACATTCTAATGAATGTTGAGTTTTTTTCTTGTTGACCCCATAGTGAATGATTGATCAATAGAGAAATGTTAGTTTTAAATCTTCTAACTAGGTCATATTTAACAATGTGCATTGTAACCTTTAACAAGGTTGGCTCTTAACTGGTTTCACTTCAGAAGAGTAAAATATTTTTGGTTACCGGTCCCAGGTGGTTTTTCCCTTATCAAGGTTTCCATGTTAAAAATCTATGTTTCAATGTGTATGATTGTTGTGGATATTTATTTTACTTTACACATTACTTTATCTACATTGATCGGTAATCGCAGTATTGATTTACTACTACTCGGTATAGGAATAAAAGTTTGAGATTACAGTTTACATTTCACCGAGTTGATTTATATGTTTGAAATTGTTGTTATATACATTTGGGAGAATTTGGGACTGTAGGATAATTTGGAGCTAGCTGATTCACCCCCCCTCTCAGTTATTCTAACAATTTGTATTAGAACATATAGTGATTAGAAGGAAAGTTTTAAAGGACTTAAGCTAAAGATCACAAGACGTATAAGAGAGATGCACTTATGCTGAACAAGGAGAACTTCTCAACATGGAAGAGAAGAATGAGACTATACCTATCATGGATTGGAGATGACATATAAATATACCTGGATAATGAATTCATCCTACCTACTAGAGCTTTGACTCTTAATAAGATGAAAGAGAAACATGAACACAACATTATAATGGTAGAAATTGCTTCTTCACTTACTGATACTAAATTTAAGGATATCTAGACATGTACATCAGCCAAGCAAATTTGGGACAAGATTACACTAGTTTATGGAGGAGATGCAAATGTACTGAGAGATAAAGCTGAAAGTCTCCAAGGAAAATTTGATGACATGAGAATGAAAGGAGAGAACATAACACAGTACAGTAACCGAATCAAGGAGGTTGTGAATATTATTCATGGAGAAGGTGGAACTATTGATGAAGACAATATTGTGAGTAAGATTCTTAGAAATTTATTGCCTATTTATTATATAAGAGTCTCTGCAATACATGAAATGAGAGCAGCAGATGGGAATAATATTACAGTTGATAGCCTTGTTGGTAGATTGATTTCTTTTGAGTTGAACAATTTTGACAATAGTGTTGTACCTACTATGGAATCTACATTTATGTCTTCTCTAAAAATTAGTAAATATGGTAGCAAACACATGATAAGAAATAACAGTGACAGTGACAGTGATGATAAAGAACTTGATGAACTTGAAGCATTAATGGTTAGAATATTTCACAAAGGTAAAGGAAGATATAAAGGTAAACTAACTTTGGTATGATTTAATTGTAAAGAAATTGGAAACTTTGTAAACTACTTTTGGTATGATTTAATTGTAAAGAAATTGGAAGATATAAAGGTAAACTACCTTTCACAAAAATAATGATGAAAGAAATCAAAGATATAATGGAAGAAAATATGATCGAGAATACAGAGGTAACTGACAGTATGATAGAAGGAATAACTCAGATTACAAAGACAAAGGCAAGAAGTCTTGTTACATTGTTGAAGATAAAGATAATGACATTGATTCTGACACTGATGAAGATATTGAGATAGTATTTGTAGCTTTGAACAAAGATTCAAAAGAAGATGAAAGGTATGTTGAAACAACACTTATTTCTAAAGTCAGTAAGCATGACATTTGGGTTATTGATATTGGTTGCACACATCACATGAATGAAGATAAAGAAAAAATTGAATTTCTTGAGCATTATAATGGTGGATCTGTTAGAATGGGAAATGATACACATTGTCAAGTGAAAGGAAATTGTACTATATTGCTGAACAATCAAATCAAATGTGATAATGCATATTGGGTGAAAGAATTTAATTATAATATGTTTAGTGTTTCACAGTTGAATCACACAGGTCACCGAGTGGCATTTGAAAATAGAAAAGCTAAAATCTATGATGGAACAAGAAATTTGATTGGCACTAGTGAACAATCAAAAGGTAATCTAATCTATCTTGACACTACTGAAACTACTTGTTTGCTGGCTAAGAATGAAGATGTATGGTTGTGGCATAAGAGGCTTTTTCATGTAAATTTTGACAACATGGTTAAGATTAGTAAGAAAAGAAAAGTTATAGGCTTACCAAGCTTATCTAAACTTGACCATGTAATGTGCAAGAATTGTCAAATGGGAAAAATGTCAAAATCTAGTTTTAAGAGAAATTTTTTTTTATCTAATGATATTTTGGAGTTAGTTCATACAGACCTATGTGGACCAATGAGAATAAAAAGTGAATATGGGGACTACTACTTTATTTTATTTGTTGATGACTACACTAGAATGATGACTGTCATGTTCTTAAAAGAAAAATTTGAAGCATTTAAGATGTTAAAATGGTACAAAGCTAAAGTGGTAGAGAACTGAAATGTTTGAGATCTGACAGAGGAGGTGAATTTATTTCTAATGAGTTCACTAACTTTTGTATTGATTATGGAATTAAGAGACAGGTCTCTGCACTAAGGACACCACAATAGAATGAAATTTGTTGAAAGGAGAAATAGATCAATTGTGGATTGTGCTAGAACATTGATGATTAAAAAGAATGTTGCACAAACATATTGGAGAGAAGTTGTGAGTACTGTTGTATACACACTGAACTGAGTACAACTTAAGAAAGATAAAAACAAGACATCTTATGAATTATGGTATGGTTACACCTAATGTGAGTTATTTTAGAATATTTGGAAGTTGTTATATTCTGAAAGATGATCAAAATGGTAAATTTGATTCAAAAAGTGATGAAGGAATATTTCTTGGATATTCTACTAAGAGAAAAGCTTATAAATGTTTGAACATGACTTCTAACAAGATCATTGAAAGTGCAAATGTGAGAGTTGATGAATTTTTTGAGAAGAATGATGAAGAAAGCATGAAAGAACTAGAAGACTACACTAGATTTGTCTACATTGAAGAACCAAACACTTTTTCCAAGCAGATACCTAACGTTACCATGCAATAGGGTAATGTTATCGACCAACAAGAGGCACCAACCGAGAATTAGGAAAATGTTGCAACTGAAGATCATGATCAACAACACAATGAGCCTACTGGATAACACAATGAAGAACAAATAATTGAACCTTTACTTGAAAAATATGCAAGAATACATCATCCAAAAAATTAGATTATTGGAGATAAAAGAGCTGGCATGATGACACGAAGTAAGTTGAAAGACAACACTTGTTTGATTTGTGAATTTGAACCTAAAAATATTAGAGATTCACTTGAAAATGAAGAATGGATTATTGCAATGAATAAAGAAATTGAACAGATATAGAAAAACAAAACATGGACATTAGTACCAAAACCGAGTGATAAGAATGACATTGGCACCAAATGGATATTCATAAAAAAATTGAATGAGGATGGAGATGTAACCATAAATAAAGAAAGATTATTATGCAAAGGGTATGCACAAGAAGAATGTATTGACTATGGAGAAACTTTTGCACCCATTGCTAGACTTGAAGGAGTTAGAATATTACCTGCATATGTTGCATATAAATGATTCAAAGTAAATCAGATGGATGTTAAGTCTGCATTTATTAATGGAATAATGGAAGAAGAGGTATACATTGAACAACCTAAAGGATTTGTTGATCCTGATCAGAAAAACATGGTATGTAAGTTACACAAAGCATTATATGGTTTGAAACAAGTACCGAGAGCATGGTATGAAAGACTACACTCTTATCTTATTAGTATTGGATTTATTAGAACAAGTGATAATAATAATTTATATTGGAAAGGAGGATATGATGATAAGACTCTTATTTTTGATTTTTTCTTATTATATTATATTTGGAGGAAATGATAACCTATGCACATCATTTGTCAATGAAATGAGGCAAGAATTTGAAATTTCAATGTTTGGAGAGATCAATTTTTTTCTTGGCTTGCAAATTTTACAATAGACTGAAGGCATCTATATTACTCAATCCAAATACATCAAGGAAGTATTGAAGACATTAAAAATGGAAGAATCAAAACCAGTTGAAACACCTATGGTGACAGGATGCAAACTGACAAAAGAAAATAAGACACCTAAGGTAAATCAGACTTTGTACAGATCTATGATTAGAAAGTTAATGTATGTTGTACACACTAGACCAGACATAGCACACATAGTTGGAATTGTTGTAATATTTAATGCTAATCCCAGAGAATCATATATGATTGTTGTAAAGAGAATTTTTTGATACTTGAAAAACACTGAAGATTATGAATTATGGTACAAAAGAGATGGAAAGTTTGAACTGAAAGTTTACAAAGATGTTGATTGGGCTAGGAACATTGATGATAGAAAGATCACTACTGGTGGAGCATTTTTTTATAGAAGATAGATTAGTTACTTGGATAAGTAAAAAGAAAGGATGCATATCTTAGTCAACTGTCAAAGCAGAATATGTTATTTTTGCTTCAAACTATTCAAACATTGCATGGATCAAACAACTTTTGAAAGGTATGAATGAAGATATCACTGACCAGTGTTAATTTATTGTGATAATACTAGTGCAATAAATATTTCAAAGAACCTTGTAATGCATGTAAATACAAAGCATATATCTATCAAATATCACTACTTGAGGGAACAAGTACAAGAGAAACAAGTTATACTAGAATATGTACAATCAAAAGAACAACTTGCAGACATATTCACTAAACCCTTACTGAAGGATACATTTGAGTACTTGAGGAGTAGACTAGGGGTTTGTCCCTTGTCTATTAGTCACTAAGATAACTAGGAGGTTGCATCAACCTACATGCAATCAGAATATGAATCATGTTGATGCAAAGTTGAACTATACTTACAAAGATATATCTGTACACTACAAGGTACTTATTATACTACACCAAAAACCAGAGATATTTTTTTTGGCTATTGAAGAGTTGTATATTTATTTTTGGAATTGTTGTCAAATTGAGAGAGATTCAATGAAATATCTATCCATTAAAGGGACAAGAGAAGAAAAGATAAAGGGAGAGAAATAAATTATCTATCTACAGAGAGAAAAGATTCACGAATAGAAGAGAAAAATCTACAGGGAGAGCCTGCATGGTGAGTTTTTAATGCTGAAACATTTTATATACTCAAGCTAGAGAGAGCTACAACATTTTGCAGTTGTAGAATGAAAGTTTGGTATTCTATGGCATTTTCATATTGCATATTTCTTATTGTGTTGCCATCAATGCCAAAGGGAGAGATTGATGAACTAAAACTGATTGTATGTTAGAAGTCATTTTGTTGATAGTCAAATGAGTTATAGATATGATGATAGAAATTAATCAGTTAATGTATTGTCATTGATGTCAACTTATTTGAGTATCATTATGGTGATAAAAATCTATTATGGATTGAAGATCTGGAACAAACAAATTTTATGTGGTCAATAATTGAAGAGTTTTGTATACACTGAGTAACAATGAACACTGAGTAAATATAGTGTATACCAAGCACAGTGATAACTGAGCTAGAGATCACCGAAACATCACGGTATTGACCGAGCAATTTAATAAAATTGAGGCCGACTAGAATGATGAGTGGAAATTGATGATTCTGAGGTAAATGATAAGGTTTTTTATGATGATAAAATGGCTATAAAAATTCAAGGAAGATCAGACAAAGAATATTGAAATATTTTTTTGACACAACTACTGAGGAAGGTTTAAACGAAAAAACCAATGATGGAGATTAAGCAGAAAAATATAAAGGATGGGAATTAAATAAGTTATGATGTCTATATAAGAGACAATTCATTATGAATCATATGATACACACACATGCAAATTTCATGCATGACTTATCAAAATAGTTAAAGATAGAACCGAGCATTTCTGGAGACATCATCGAGTGACAGAAGAAAGAGCATTAACCGAGAAGAATAGAGTATGAAGAATCAGTTGAACAGAAGTGAAAAAATTGATCAGAGGTATTATGTACTTAGCATAGATCAAAATATTTGCAAACAAAGTTGTATTTCAATTAGATCATTACCGTATCATTTTAACCATTGTTACAGATAAATCTCTTAACCAAGTAGGTCATGAAAGTCTTTATTATGACATTCTAATGAATGTTGAGTATTTTCTTGTTGACCCCATAGTGAATGATTGGTCAAGAAAGAACTGTTAGTTTTAAATCCTCTAACCGGGTCACATTTAAGATTGTGCATTGTAACCTTTAGCATGGTTGGATTTTAATCGAGCTCACTTCAGAAGAGTGAAATATTTTGGGTTACTGGTCCCAGGTGGTTTTTCCCTTAGCAGGGTTTTCGCATTAAAAATATATGTGTCAATGTGTATGATTGTTGTGGATTGTTATTTTACTTTACACATTACTTTATCTGCATTGATTAGTAATTACAGTATTGATTTACTGCTACTCGGTATAGGACTAAAAGTTTGAGATTACAGTTTACATTTCACCGAGTTGATTTATATGTTTGAAATTATTGTTATATACATCAAGGAGAATTTGGGACTATAGGATAATTGGGAGCTAACTGATTATCCCCCCATCTTAGTTATTCTAACAATCATAGGGATCAAACATCCCTAATTGATTAATATGAAGACCAGTCATCTCAGATAATGCAACAATACCAGGTTGTCGGGTAAACTCTACTAAGGCACCCTGGAACCTGAAGGATGTGGTAAACATCCTCAAGAGTGATAGTGCACTCTCCAGTGGGAAGATAAAAGGTGCATGCCTCAGAATTCCATCTCTCCAATAAAGCAGATATCATACCCCTATTGGTCATGATCTTGGGCATGTAGGTAACCCAATATAATCCTAAGTCTCTCAGAATGGATCCCTCATCCTCAGATAACTAAAAATGATAAACCAAACCTGCTGGTATGGACTCTTGACACTGTAGAATGTCATCAATAATCTACAAAAAAAGTACATACAATGATCAGTGCCAAGACCAACAAAGCAATTTAGAAATGTGCAAAAAGGACAGGAATAAAGTATATCATATCAATTGTGGAACACAAACATCAATTGCGGCACTTTTAAATCAATTGCAACATTGAAACTACAATTGCAAAATACAACTTGCAATTGCGACATTAAAATAGTCTATTGTGGTACACTTATCAAATGCAAAATAGAATCATCAATTGCGGCACACAATCTACAAATGTGGAAAAATCACCGGTAATTGCAACACATTTACAAAAATAACTAAAAATTAATTAAAATTAAATGCATTAATGACAAGCAATAAATGTGCAAGGGATAAAATACTCACCGCGCGACATGAGCCAACTAGATGACATAAGGTACAAACTCTGTCAGACAAGTGCACGACTTTTGGAAGGCCCGCCATCTCTCAAAAGAAAGCAAGAAAATTAGAAGAAAATCTTACCAGAGAATTAGGAGCTCCAAGATGCAAAGTGACAAATGAAAGGGCCCAAAAACTATTTATAAGAGATCAAAGAAAACCCTAATTCCTCAAAGAGCCCTGTTTTATCATCCCGGGCCCCAGAATCTTTCATAGCTAATACTAGGAGCATATTTAACTATTTTCACAAACTACCAGATGTCCAAACAATCATTTTACAGTATCGATAAATTAACGCTCCTATCGTGACTTTTTGCTCAAATTTGTTGATGGGGCATAAATACACCTGCTATCATCGGGGCAAGCTGGGGCAGAATCAAAACAAAAGATTCTTTGACACAATACGACAAGCCACAATGTATCAAAGAGGGGAAAATGTAGACACCCTAAAATGGACATACTTGTGACCTTACATTAAAACACTAATTTTCATTTATTAATTAATGTTTTTTTTAAATCATTAATTAAATTATCTATTTCTTCTAAATTCATTCCCCAAATCATTTAATCATTTTTCCAAAATTAATTAAATAATTAAGTTTATTTAATTAATTAGCCTTAATTAATTAATATTTATTAATTAATTAAATTCAATTTCCTAAAGTTTAAATTTAAATATTTAAACTTATTAATTAATTCTTCTAATTAAATTAATTTCATTGAATTGACTTAATTTCACTCAATAATTCAATTCTAAATAAAAAAATAATTCAATTATCACATGTTTGAATAATTTAATTACAAAAATTAATTAAATATTCAAATAAATCCTTTCTCGATTTCAAAAAGGTAACTCATGATCAACTTTTCAGTTAACTAAATATTACCTCTTCTGTCCAAGTTGAAGTGGTGGAGTTAACTGGTTGCTTCTTAGTTAACTAAAATATTACCTCTTCTCTCCAAGTTGAAGAGGTGGAGTTTGTTGGTTGCTCCTGAGTTAAACTAAAACATTACCCCTGCACTCCAAGTTGAAGAGGCATAGTTTACTAGTTGCTCCTCAATTAACTAAAATATCACATCTTCTCTCCAAGGTTAAGAGGTGGAGTTTACTAATTACTTCTCCAGTTCCTTTTGATCTCAACCACTCATTCTCTAATCTCTGGGATCAATCTCAACCATTCAAATCATTTTCCATATTTTATATAATCAACCCATCTCAACCATTTCAAGGATCTAGGATTTCAATATTTGTTCACACTTACTATGCAGGATTCTTGTGAAGCATCAAGCATTCTTATGATCATAATCAATATCATTTTCTCAACACTCCCAAGTCACAAACGCTGCCAAAATTAATACGAGCACACAATATTTCAAAAGGAGTAGAGAGAAGCAATAGAAGCCTCAAGCACTATGGTTTACATTCATTTGTTTTCCTCTATCTTTGCTTGTTATTTTATTGTCCGTGGATTTATTCTTAGTATTTCTGATTGCTTTCCCCCATTGCAAATCAAAGCTACTAACCCCTCATTAATTCAAGCTTGGAGCAGGATTGGATCCCCACAATATCATCATATAAGTAATTTAGCATCATAAGCATCACATATGCATCATCATAAATATGCAATCCATTACATATGTATCATAAATTACCATCCATCACATAGATAATAAACAGTCCACATTCTATAAATAAACACAAAGTTCAAAAAATGTCACATGTATCATCATAAACATGTAATCCACCACATAGCTAATAAACAGTCCATATTCCATAAATAAACACAAAGTTTAAAAAATATCACATAAATAGACACTCTCTCTATCTATCTCCTTGGGATGGCATGGTTTGACTATAATTAGGACTTGCTAGAGGTTGAACATGAATTAAAAATATTAAAAGGTACATCATGAATTAATTATGTAATGGCATTAGAATTCAAAACATAATGAATTAATTATGTAACCATATAAGTCAAATAAATTTCTATCAAGAAATCAATATTAAATAGATAATATACTAATTGCATACCTCATACATTTCATTCATGTCATTGATCTTCTTCTTCATCCAACTCATCATCACGACCATCATCGCCATCATCATCATCATCATCATCCTCATCATCATCATCATCATCATCATCGTCTTCGTCGTCATCGTCGTCATCATCACCATCATTGTCATCATCGTCATCATCGTCGTCATTGTCATCATCATCATCGTCATAACCATCATCACCATCACTATCACCATGACCATCATCATCATCATCATCATCACCACCACCACCACCACCACCACCACCACAACAAAATCACCATCATCATCTTCTTCTTCTTCTTCATGAACATTTTTGTCAGGAACATCATCGAATAATTTTCAATCATGATCATCATCTACACCATCTTCTACTTCTTTGGTATCTTCTTATTTCATCACATTATACTTTATCGGCCTTCCTCTTGGATCATGTCTAACAACAAATGACCAACCGAATTTATGTGGAACCACAAAGTAAACTACCTACTCACATTGGCTTGGAAGAACATAGGGCTCATCCCCAACTGGCTCAAACTACCTTGTATTAACCATTGTAAATCCATTATAATATTCAATAATAGTTCTATCATGATCATTTTGATTCAATCGTAGCTTGTACCATTTGATGACGAACAAAACTAATTTGAAGGAATTAAAGTCACACTCAAGTATATCATCCAAAATGCCATAGTATCAATTTTAGACTCTTGAGGATGTATGCCATTTCTAGATGAAATATTAGTCACCTCAAAGACTGCAGTTATCTTAGAATCACAACTTTTCTTCATGTCATCCAACTTTTTGATGCAAAATTTATGATAATTGTAGCACATAGCGTTGTGGTGTTTGACCTACAATATGTCAAACATGTAAAAATTATTGCATCATAAACTAATTACTATATGGGTGATTAATAAATTTATACATACCTATTTATCTCTTAAACCATATGCTAAATCAATTTCCCTTGGCATAAGCTTTTATGTCTTGAATGCAAACAATATTAACTATTCCTTGTATCAGTCACACTTTTCCCTATTCATGAGTAAGTCTTTGTGTTAATGGATTATATATTCTCTTCATTTGATTATGATGGACAGAGCAAACTGATGCCCTAGAGGACAACCACAGTAAAAATTTGTGTGTGAGATGAGTGAGTAAATCGACGCCCTAGTGAACAGTCACAGTAAAACTTTTGAGTTTCTCATTTGACAGTCCATGTTTTGAACAATATTAGTACACTTGAAATCTAGCAATGTTGCATAGAGGAAAGGGTGGTTTAATAGAATCTAATGATCTCTTCAAACTGTTTGATAAAGTGTTTGAATGTTTATAACTTTTGGTATTCTTGCAAATACTATAAATCTGTCCCCAAAAATAGTGACAGTCATAATGAATGATTCTATGAGGCCTCACCCCGAACCCCATCATAGTTTTTTAGTTTTTCTACTTATGATAGATTTAGCTTATGATACTTTACATTTTGATGCACTATGGACCTTACGGATTTTATGCTTTATGTCATGGATTGATCTTTTTGGATGTTTGGACACTTGATGCTTTATGATGCACATTATGGACATTTATTCTGAGACAATTGATTTGGAAATACATTATGATTATGTTATGAGTTATTGATGAATTTGGAAAATATTGGCAATGGATATTTAATTCTGATATCATGCAATGTGATTCTTACCTTATGTTAAATACATAAAATGAAATTAATGTATTCTTGTGATGTTTAGAAATAAACTTAGTATGTTGATGTTTTCCTTAAGTTTTGAATATTGCTTATTGCCTTATGATGTATATTTATCTCCTCGGACTACTGATATTTGAATTGAGTGTGCAGGTAAGAGACCATGGTATTTTATCCGGGGAACCAAACAAAGGGATATGTGAACTTAGTTTGATTCAAGGTTGCATTTAATGAAAGACAAGACCTCGTTGTTTCGTAATTTAATTCATAAATGGATTTGGTTGATTGTGGAAGTGTAGTCCTTAAATGTATTTCTTAATTCTTTGTGAGTTTTGCCTAAGTGGATATGACATGGCCTAGTGATGTATAAATGTTGTCTGTCATTTGACACTTTTGTTTTGTACTTAAGGCCATGACATGTCAAATTGGGAATGGTTTTCCACCTACCTAGATTAGTACATTAGTGAATCCCCATATGCATACCTTGGTTTGGGGGATGGGGGTGTGGTCATCTCATTGGAATTTCGAAATTACTCTTAAAGTGGACTTTTGGAGGGGTTATGAAGTGTCTAGGGGTGTGTTGGGGTCATTTTAAAGTATCCCACTTGTTATACCAATATATAAGGGCTATTTTAACCCTAGGATAGCCTTTGGTTGACCATGTGACCCTTCCAAAAAGTTGGGTTCTCAAGTTGGACGAAAATCAACTCTTGTGAGTCTTGACTTTGGGTAGACCACCCTTCCATATTTGTGCTAAGACATAATTCACCTTTTAGAAGTTCCCCTTTTTGGATCTATTTTTAGTAAGGTGTAAGAGTTTAGGGAAGAGGGACCAATTAGAGGACTTTCCTTCTCCCCGTGAGCTTTCTAGTGGCTTTTTAGTGGGAACTCTCCATATTGGAGAGTTTGAACACCCACTCTCTAACTTAGATACACAGCTAGAGTTGGTGAACTTGGAAGAAGGAATTGGGCTAAAAGGGAGCTCTTCTACAACTATCTTGCCTTAAGCTTTGATTTTAGGTTGGTGGACTTGTTGCAACCCTTTCTTGTAGTTTTTTATGTGTTCTTGCAAATATGGATGTTTTTTGTGTTTATGGGCTCATTGGAGCCATGATCTTGTTGTTATTATTTTGTTGATGTTGTTGCAATGCTTTTATTTTGTTTTCTTTGCATGTGTTGTTAATGGGAGTATCAAGGCTCACTCACCCTTGGGAGGGAAGAGTAGCCTCGGGGGTGGAGGAGTTTTGACAGCCCTTGGTGTGAGGAGAGAGAAAAAGCATGGAGTATGGGCTCCATGAAGCCTCTCTTGTTGTTGTTTCATTTGGGGGTCATAAGGGTATGATGTTGTTCTAGTTGAAAATGAGTAATGAAGTATTTGGGCAGTCATGTGAAGGCTGGGATTTTAAGTTTTGGGTTTGGCCTTCTCCCTTGGGTACTTGGTCCACTTCACCCCATGTAGAATCTTTGAGTGATCCATTGTGAAAGCCTATGGGAATGAGAGTTTAATGTGAGATCTTCATGTTTCTCTTTTGTTGTTGTTTATTGTATGAATGTTACCCACCTTTGTTTGGTTCCCCAAGCTCGAGGGTGGCCTCAGAAGAGGCCTAGGTTGGGTGGAGAGCAGCCCATGGTCTCTTGTGTTTCCTTGGTTTTGTTTGCAGATTTGTGAAGCTTGGAGCCATTTTGAAGCTTAGTGTTGAACTTGGAAGAAGGAAGTCTTTTGTTTATGTACACCACCTTATGTTCATGTAAAGAGCCATGTGGCTGAAAATAAGTTTTCTTGATGCCTCATGGGAGGTTTAGATTTGTTATGGACTATAGTTTCCAATGATATGCACTTGAATAAATAAAGTTTCCTTCTTATGTTTAGAACTATGTGTTTTGAAGTTTGTTATATTCCTTTAAGGTAGGAGATATAAATGAATATGTGCTCTTGTCATTTTAAACTTTATATGTCATACATATGTTTTCGCTGCAAGTTGGGAAGTTAAATGAAATAGAAAACTACCTAAGGATATTGACCTAGTTAATTAGTATGTCCAAATGCATATAGCAAAAGAAAATAAAATAAAATCATGCATTACACATAGATATGTTTATATTCCCCAAAGTATCTACCTTTTTTTTTCTTATTGATAAAATTTGTAAGTTATTTTCCTATTACTTCTATTGTTTTTTTTTTTTAAAGCAAAAGTGGGGTTACCACTAATATTTATATTAATAATAATAAAATTGGTTCAAGAGCTCAGTCAGGAAAGAGCCAGTAAGAAAACCCGACGTCATTACTCAATACAATAATATGAGGAAACTAGAATTCTGTCTATTACATATTTAGATGATCTCCAAAAAGCCATCAAAATCTAAACCACTGAATTTGCTCAACAACTTATAACAAATTAACAATTACAATGTGGGCAACTATTACTTCTATTGTTGCCTTAGGTATATTAAAATTTAAACAAAAATATGTAACTAAATGTAGTGCAAGAAGGAAATTTGTATTTTTTTTTATAAACTTACTGCATCTCAAAAAAAAGTGATTTTTTTTTATGTTGCAATAAACATTAGATGTTCATTTAGTTGTTCCTCTATATTTAGTTGAAAAAAAAAGAAAAAAAGATGTAAATA
>MU228371.1:1528581-1557492 GCA_018584345.1 Thuja plicata | reverse complement strand
TATATATATATATATGAGTTCTTTCATCCCTCCATGAATGTTGTAGACCTACACATTTTATGGCAAAACAAAAAAAAATAAGGCATTAGGGTTTCTGAGAAAGAGTAGTAGAATAGGCTTTGAGTTTTCAATTTACATTTTATGCCCTAACCCTAATTTCAAAAATAGGGTTAGGGGTTTTCAAAAAGGTTGCTTTATTTCTTTTCTTTTGGGGGAAAATTCTTTTTCCCTATCCTCTAAGAGGAATATATACCCTTATTATGAACTTTAATCATATACCATTAGTAATTAAGAATTATTGTTAGTGGCTAAATAAAATTATAGTAGTTTTAGTATTGTGAGTATTTATGAAATTAAATTAATTTGTTTCTTTTTAAACATTAGGATAATAACTTATAGAAACCTTTATAGTTGACTTGCGACTTTTTAAATATCAAAATTAATTAACAGTATGGTATTGACGTACACCACAGACGAATTAATAAACATTATTATTTTCCTTTGAGTTGACCTTTTAAGATGAGATTGTTGAAATTCAAGGATTTAGTAAAATAAATTATTATTGAACTATAAAAAAAAAACTATAGTTCGACATTATATTTTTTCAATCTTTTAAGTAGTTTTTTTTTTAGCCTTAACTTTTAAGTTTAGATATTTTTTACGAAACTCCAATTCAACATAGCCATTGATTTTAAACAATAATTAAATAATTTAATTGAGAAATTTTAATGGGAACATCTAATTAAATTTTTTAAATTAAACTTAGGGATTTATAATGTTATTTTTATGTGACCAATATATATGGCCAGTATACTGGTCATTATAAAAATAATATTATGAAAGTGCCTTGCCCTAGGGTGTTTTAATACACAAAATCTTTAAGCTATCAACCTACCAGATTTTCGAACGTCCCTGGAAACTAAGCTTAGGGAGTCTTCCTCTCCACATCATCAAAATCTATTTAAATAAAAAAGGGGATGACACGTAACTTCATAAAACCTCACCTTGCTTTGTCTTTGAACATTAGCCTAAATTTAAATCTAGGGAAATCTGTAATTAAATGACACCTTGTGTATCTTTAATTTCATAAGGCGACCTTGGGTTGAGGGAGGTTGACACATAGTCATGATTCCCCTTAGACCCTCTTGACTTTGATTCTACAAAAAAAAAGTTGCATTTTTGGGCGCAAAATTTTTGGGCATGACAGATTCCTTCATTTAAAGCATTGCATTCTTTTTAAATGTATCCATGGAGATGGGCATTAGATTTTCATTATCATCCATAAGAGGAAATTTTTTTTGTGTCAATGAAGCACTATGTAAATTTTTGGTATTATCCTTAGATTTGGTAAGGGTAGAGATTTTAGGACAGTTGATGGCAGAAAATAGGTAGTAAACTATTTGTGTCTTGTAAGGTTACCAAACATTCAATGGAAGGCTATCTGCATAACGAGATATGTATGGTTAATGCTCATGGATGATGGATTGAATATCCTTGATGGTTTGTCATAGGAAATGGTCTAAGGAAGAAGTAAACAATGATTTTTATATGTTGAATGCTCATGTCTAGTGACTAACAGTTTTATGCAAAGATCAAGAAGTAAAGAGATGATGTTGCGTGACAAGGAATATAGGATTAGCGAATGGTTGGAAGTATGGCCAAACCGGTTTGAAACCTAAACCTTGTAATAGTGATAAAGTTGTGAGAATTTCCTTGAAGCATGAGAACTAGTGTTTCTTGTGAATAAGAAGTTTTGGGCAATGATGAGATTTGGATCCTAGCATGATTAGCAGACCTTAACGATGACCTTGTGTTGATAGTTATTTGAGTTGATATAAATAATGTTGTTGATGGATTATGGATGTTAAAATTTTCTCTTGATAGGATTGAGGAACCTATCACACATGTTATTGGTTCAGTGATATCATATACATCTAAGATTATTTTCTAAAATATGAAGAAATTTTTAACTTCTTCCAAGTGATAGATAACTAAGATTGAGGCTAATGAACACACTCATTGTGTAATTACCTAAAATTAGTTTCATCATTTGTTTTCTAGGATGATAGCTTAAAAATTAAGATATGTATAAGAAACTTTTATGCACAAGAACAACTATATATTGTGTATTAAAAAAATACAATTCCAATTTGAAAGTAAACCTAACATTTTCCCCTCTATCTTCTTACATCATTAATTCACTTCAATACTATAGATACTTTTAAACCTTGTTTTTGTTTCAGTCCAATTTATATCTGCAATTTCATTTCAACTAGACACTTACAACACCTCATGGATTTTTTGTTGATCTCTTCCTAAATAAATACATAGCATTTTTAAAGTGGAAACTAAGAGTCAAGGGTTAAGTCAAAGGCTATACCAACTACCAACAAATCGCAAGCAATGTGTTATATTTCTCTTTCCTTTTATTTTCTCAATAATACCTATTCAAATATTTGAGGTTTAAAAGATACATCAGTCATGGTCCCATAGGTGGAAAAATAAATTATAATTTCCATAAAACCAAATCCCAATTTTGCATGCTGACTCATTCTTGAACCACATTTATAATATGGCCATCTTGAATTGGAACCACTAGGGCATCATTTAGACTATTAGCAATGAAATACTAGAATTAATTATAGTTACATACATAATTCTGAGATACTTAATATACCAATGTTAAACCTCGTTTACAGTAGCTCAAATACAGTACTAAGAATGAAAGCATCCAAACATGTAAAAAATAAGAAGTTTCAACATTATATCTATTATTCCACTAGAATGGTTATTGATCTACCCAATTGATTTCTTCCTCTTCTATGTATCATCGACCCTTTGAACAAAAAGATTAGCATATGTTCTACCAAGACCAAAGAGGGAAATTTGGTCTTCACATAATAATATTATTGACATTTTTATGGGATGATTATTGTTGAACTAGAAAAGAGAACTAGTGAAGGTATTGACATTTTGCAAGATATCCTTCTGAATATTGGTGAGCAGGTCAACTTAGAATTCTAGCCTATTACAATGGCTATTGAAAAGCTTATTGCAATGGGTAATTTAAATTTTCCCTCTCACTCTTCTATTTATTTTTCTACTGATTTTTATTTTTTTTAACAAATCCATTTTGTGCATATATAGTGATCATTACAGTCCACAAGACCACATTTATTTCAGGCATTATGTCAAACATTTTATGTGCCTTGTATATGCTTCTACATTTTTCATACATGTCTAAAATGATAGTTGTAACTAAAACATCAGAAAAAATTCCCCTACCTATTATCCCATGATGGATGCCCATACCCTATTCCAAATCTCCTATTTTGGTAGAGGCAAGGAGATTGTTGGCATAGGTTGTGGAATTTGGCTTTACACTTGACAATTGCATTTTTATTAAAGTTGCGATGGGAGCATCTAAATTTTCTAAGCTAGGTTTTAATATTCAGTAAGTGGATTACAGTGAAATCTCAAAATTCCAAACCTTTTTGCAATATTTATTTTCAATTTTATGTACAACAAACACATATCTGCTCCAAAATGAAATCCACAAGCACGAAATCAATTTCAAGATTTTTTTGCCATGGTAGGTTTTGAATTTTGTAAACTAGGTTTTAATATATAGTCAGCGGATTATAGGGAAACCTTGAACCCAAAAAGTAATATGTAGTAACCATTCCAATTTTATGTACTGGAAAACACTAATTCACTCAAACAAAACATCCTGTCATGCCCAAAACTAGGGCAAAACACACATACAAAATTTTTGAAATACAAGTGCATACCAGTAACAAAGGATTTATTTGAGGTAATGTGATATCATGGTAAGGTTAGTCTTTGAGTTACAAGGTATATACATAGGTTTAATTAGGGTCACTCCACATATAGATGCAGAATTAGAGCATCAACTAGTCATACAGGTTACGTGAAGACCTGGGTCAGGTTGATTTAACTCAGGTTTCATGTTTTAATCTATGTGTAGTATCATGATGATAGTCTATTGTTAAGATTCATACGTTGAATTAGATTGTCCTGGTAATCACTTTATTTCTAACCTTGGCTACAAATTATTCATTTAATTCTAGTCCTAATTCTCTTTTGACCATTAACCACTAGTTTAAAATTCAATAATCAAAACCTAATCTAATCCTTATCCTTCTAAAAATAATTAAATTCTCCCTTACAAATTCCCATGCAACTATAGTCCTTAAATTCCTTAATAGAATATTAAATTAATCTCAATTAAAAAATTTAATCCCTTTGAAACACATGGGCAACATAATTCAATTTATCGTAATAAAATTAAATTTACATCTATCTATACATTTTACATAAAAACTACATCTATTAATCAATAATTAACTATACAATTAAATAAATCATATGTAAACAAAATTACATGATTTTAATAAACAATGAGAAATTAAATCCATAACATATTAGCAATTCTATATATATTTCACATACAAACTAAGGTTTTAAATCTAGTATTTAAACTACACAATTTAAATAGAAAGTATATCTATTAAATGAGGGTACTTAATTCAAATAACATAAATAAGAATTAAATCTATTTAACTAACTTAATCTATCTATATATAATGACCCATTTTAATTATGTACCTAATGGGTAGAATAAAATAATATTTTAATAAAATATTCAATATCTAATTAAATCTAATTATGTTATCAAATCTATTAACTATTAATTAACTACCTATTAACTAGCTATAATCTAACCTACCTACCTATCTACTAACCTATCACCATATCTACCCTCCAACCTATCAAGCTATCACATCCTATCCCCATCCCCATGGCCCACTTGCCAAGTTGGGGGGGGGTGTGAAATCCCAAATCCTTTCAAAACTTTTGAATTTTTTTGGAGGGAGAAAAGCCTTAGCAAAAGAAGTCACATGGAACAAGGATGGTGGGGGCCATTGCAAAGTCTCCCATCAAATGTGGTGAAGTCAACAAGTATAATTCACATGAGGAGGGAAAGGTGGCATTAAAACCAAGAAAATGGAGAGTATGTGAAATATCCAAGGGTGAGGTGGGACCCATATTAAATTCCCCTATGCTAAACTATATTTAAACTCTTTATTCCTAGGGGTGTACATATATCCCCATGTCAGACCCAACCTGCATCGAATGGGGAAGGTCAAAACTTGGGTAAGTGATTTAACATCATGTTAGCCTCAAAATTTTGCATGGGGAAAGGTAAGATAAGAGAAAAGTTTATGGTGGGGCCCACGAGGATGGGTGAAGAGCATTAAGCCTTCTCAATTGAAGATTGTGCATTAGCATAAAAAGGGTGATTAAAAGGGGTATTTAGGAGGTAATAAAGGGGGGTTATTAGAGAGGGAATCTTTTAGAGAATATTCTTTGTGTAAGGGGAGGGAATTAAATCCCTCCCCATACATTTTTCAGAGAGCTTTTTGCTCTACATTCTGAAAAATGACATGGTAAATTTGGTTGTAGTTTCTACACATTGACATCATTGATTTCTTTTTTTTTTTGTAGATACATGCATGAATTTGATTATTTTTCTTTTTGCCAAACATTATAAAACTATAATTTGATTATTAATATTAGGTGATTATTTTCATTAATATATTAATTTCTTTGACTTACTATAGTTAGTAAGCTAATCTTTTTTTTTAAGGATTGAAATTACAATTATTTTGAAAATGAGGTATTGATCTAGTTGAGGTAAAATTTTAGAATTCCAAAGGAAACATGTAGTGTTCTTGGTTTAAAAATTTAAAGTCACATACATTAGAGATTTTAAGATTTAACAATCCACAAGGTTTACATGCTAAGAATATCATTACAAAAGGGAAGAGAGTTTTTCACATTTGCTTAACAAGCTTACAAAATGGACTTTACAACACTTAATAAAAATGATCCTCAATCACAAGAAGTAATCATGCAACCATAAAGTTGCTCTTTCACAACAATACCAAAATGAAGACTTCTTCTAAAAATTTTCCACATCCAACTTGATTTCAAAAACCTGCAATAAAATATGAAGGGAACCATGGGAGCTCACCTCCCAACCAAGGACTCAAAGAAGCCACCCCAAAGCTTGGAGAACCAAGACTAAACAAGGTAACACATTCCAATTTTCACAACTAGCATATATGCACAACACAATAATTTACTCCCAACCAAGGTTTCACAAATGGGTTTTCCAAACCCATTGAAGTAGGGTGAAGGTGGGCTTTTCCAAGGAGGAGAATGCCATTATATTTTCAAATTTCTCATCAAGAGTTTTTTTCCATGCCTTTCCAAGGCTAAATTTACATTCCTTCCATATACACATGTCATTTCTATACCAAAATAATAATTACCACATGGCTTCATGGAGCCCATACTCCATAAAATTTTCCCTCTTCTCCAAGAGAAGAGACTCTCACTACAATGGAGAGCCCAACTAACCCCTTCACCCAAGGCCACTTATTCCCTCCCCAAAGGGTGAGTAATTCCTTAAAATCCCATGAACAATACTCTCAAATCTAAAATAGTAAGAGATGAAATAAAATTCAAATGCATTCCCAACCCAACACATAACATCAACATCTACATACAACAATACTTTACAAGATTACATATATGAAACCATACAATATTTACATATTCATTCAAACAATAACATGCAAAGCTTAAATGCAAGAGAATTCTTCCATGGAAAGAATCCACCAACCTTGGTCCAAGAAAAAAAATGGCAAGAATGTGGTTGAAAAGAAGCCCTTATCATTTTTCCTTTTCTTCCTCCAAACCTAGTTGTCTCCAAAATTGGAGAGTGGGTGAACACTCACTAATTTTTTCCAAATCTTCTAAAAAGACCCCTAAAGTGTACTCAAGACTTAGAAATTAATGAGACATGCCCTCTATTCTTTTTTTCTTACCTCTTGTCTCCTCTCTTAATTGTGAGTCTAGTAAGGAGTGTGGAACAAGTTAAATGCATGTGGCCATCCTCATTTTTGCCACTTTTGAAAGGTAGATATTTTGGAGAGCCATAATGGTGATCTAGGTTTACTTCATAGGTAAAAACTAGCCCTAACCCAAGGTACCCACTTAGGGTGAACTAATTTTGGCCAAAATACACTCTAGGGTCACTTTTGACCCCTCCAAAGTACCCCTAAAGTTCAAATCCGAGTTCCAACTTTATGTGATCCCTACAAGACATCTATATGCAAGTAGGATTAATATAACATCCTATAAGGTTTGGTGATTCTTTCCCAAGCCCTAATTTGACATGTTACCATCCACATGGACAACACAAGTGTCAAGTGACACCAAAAAAAATACACATCACATTCACAATGACATGTCCAAACAACAACATGAATTTTAAACTATTAACACACATTCAGATTACATTTACAACAAAGATCACATTACAATGAGGTTTCAACCCCTTATTGAATTAAACCTTGGCTTACTCAATTCACATGTGTTTATCCCTGATTCTCCAAATAATTTCATGGTTCTCTTTCCTACACACTAAACTCGAGCATCAGTAGTCCAAGATAATAAAATCACATGCAATATACATTTTCAATTTATAACCAACAACATTAATCAATAGCAGAATTAAATTGCTAATTGCAATTTTCATACAGAAATGTTTAAACATAATAATTCTATAATCATCATGACATAACATCCATGAAATAATCAAGTCTAATCATGATTCGAACTTCTCATCAATTCACCTATCTAAACATATATAATCAAAATCAACCACCTGTTCTAGGTCTAATCCATATCAAAATATAATTTACACAATATAATCATTATCATAACATAATATCTTGAGTCTCTATTAGGATAATAAAAAAGTATATCAATGTATCAAAACATAAAGTATCAAAGTGTGATCAAGTAGTAAAGCTATGATGGGTCGGGGTGAGGCCTCACATCCTCCCCCACTAGGAATGAACTTCCTCCTGGAGTTTATAAAAAAGATATGGGACTGAGATCTCATCTACGCTGCGTCCTCCCATGAAGCTGTGACCTCATCATAACAATCCCACTGGACCCTAACTTGGTCCAGCTCTCAGCCTCAGAGTGCAAGGGTCTGTTGAGATATAATACGAATGGGCTCTAGTGCTAGCTATCCGTCTGACTCCACCTTCAAGGCATCCTAATCTATAACATGACACTCATCATAAATATATTTTCATAGCACAGATACATGAAACACATTGTGAATGCATGATAGGCTGGGTGGCAAGGCTAGACGGTAGGCAACTAGTCCTATCCTCTCCAATATCTCAAAAGATCCAACAAAGCGAGGTGCTAACTTAGAGCCCTTTCCAAAATAGATTGGACTCTTATGCGAGCGCACTCTCAAAAAGACCCTATCTCCAACCATATACTCATGATCAACTCGCTTCGCATCTGCATACTTATTCTATCGGTCTTGAGCCTCTTTAAGATGCTATCTAATCAAGACTACCTGCTGCTCCATATCCTTGACCAACTAGGGTCCAATAGATACTCTATCCTTTATCCTGTCCCAACTCAAGGGGGTCCTGCAAGGTCTACCGTATAATGCTTGATATGGTGGAATACCTATAGAAGAATAATGCCCATTATTATAGGCAAACTCGACCAAATATAGGTATTCCTCCCACTTGACCTGATGGTCCATCACATACATACGTAACATATCCTCTAATACTTGGTTAACCCTTTCTATCTTCCCATCTGTCTAAGGGTGGTATGTTGTACTAAAATTTAGTCTAGTACCCAACGCTACCTGTAACTCTCTCCAAAAAGTTGATTTGAACAAGGAGTCTCTATCAGAGATGAGCTTACAGGGAATGCCATGAAGTTTGACAATATCCCACAAAAAGACCTGAGCTACATCTCATGCTATGAATCTAGTACACATGGGTGAGAAGTGGGAAACCTTGGTCAACATGTCGACTGTCACCAAGATAGCATCATGGCGGTGAGAAGACATAGGGAGACCAACAATGAAGTCCATAGATATAGTATCCCACTTCCACTCAGCAATCTCATGTGGCTGCAGGAGCCCACTTGGATGACTGTGCTTTGCCTTCACTCTCTGGCACTTTAGACATCTAGCAACTATGCTGGAAATTTGCAACCTCATGCCCGACCAATGATAAAACTATCTTAGATTGGCATGCAACTTCTTAACTCCCGGATGAGCTGCATAAGGTTCTTTGTGAGCCTGAAGTATAATAAAATCTTGCAAGTCACCCGTAGAAGGTACATAGATGCGTCCCCTATGACATAAAAGTCCATCAGACTCTAAAGAATACTCTACAAATCTCCCCTCAAGGGGTCTCTAAGAATGGATAAGCTGACAAACCTCTACATATAACCCATCCTCTGGAAAGTGATGCAAAATGTGCCCCCTCAAATCTATACTAGAAGTCATAGATGAGAGCTCATGTCACCTCCTACTCAAGGCATCTACAACTACATTATCTTTCCCCTTGATGTAATAAATATCAAAATCATACTCACATAAAAAATCCATCCATCTCCTCTGCCTAGCATTAAGATTGGGTTGTGTAAAGATATATTGTAGGCTCTGGTGATCTGAATGAAGCTCAAATTGGTAACCTAGAAGGAAATTTCACCATCTCACTAAGGCATGAACCACCGCTGCAAGTTCTAGGTCATGAGTGGGATATTTAAGCTCAAGATTCTTTAGCTTCCTAGACTCGAAAGCTATAGGATGACCCTCCTGCATAAGGACTACTCCTAAACCATCCAATGAAGCATCAATACATACAACAAAATCTTCTGAAGGATCTGGCACTGCTAAAATTGATGCACAAGTGAGGGCTCTCTTGAGCTCCCGAATAGCTCTCTCACACTTCTTTGTCCATTCATACTTCTTCCCTTTTCTTTGAAGGGAGGTGATGGGATGAGCTACTCTAGAAAATCCTGCCATGAAGCGTTTGTAATATCCTGCTAAGCCCATAAAACTTGTGATCTCAGTGACACTGGTGGGTGTTGGCCAATCCATAATGGCTCTAATCTTCGATGGGTCTATAGAGATCCCATCTCTAGATATAACGTGACCAAGATAATGCACCTCAGGTCTAAAGAAGGCACACTTTGACAAGCTGCCATATAACTAGTTCTCTCTCAAACACTGCAGAACCTGTCTTAGATGCTCCTAATGCTCCTCCTCATTGTGAGAATATATGAGAATATCATCAAGGAACACTACCATAAATTTATCCAAGAATGTACAAAATACTCCATTCATGAGGCTCATGAACACAATTGGAGCATTCGTGAGGCCAAATGGTACTACTGTGAACTCATAGTGACCATACCTTGTGCGAAAGGCAGTCTTGTGGATATCACTTTTCACAATCTATAACTGATGGTACCCTGACTTCAGATCTATCTTCGAGAACACTCGGGCACCCTGGAACTGATAAAAAAAATCATTGATCCTGGGGAGTGGGTATCGGTTCTTAATTGTTACTTTATTCAACTACCGATAATCAATGCACAATCTAAGTGATCCATCCTTCTTCTTCACAAAAATTACTGGTGCACCCCAAGGTGATACACTAGGTCAGATATTCCCTTTCTCCAAGAGCTCTTCTAACTAAATTTTGAGCTCATTGAGCTCATGTGTGGTCATCCTATACGGTGCTCTAGATACTGGCTCGGCTCCTGGTACAAGATCTATGTGAAAATCAACTACCCTAGGTGGAGGCATACCAGGTAGCTCAGTAGGAAATACATTTGCAAACTCCTGAAGAATAGGATAATCCTTAAGCAAAGGCTCCCCCTCTGAATCCTCCTCTCTATCACTAATGGTGATGGTAAATAACTGACATCCCTTCCGCACGCACCGCCTAAGCTACATAGAAAAAATAATGCAAAGGGATACAGGTCATTGTACCCCAAATATCACCATAGAAGTACCATGATCATCAACACACTCAACCCTCTTCTAAGGATAGTCCATCTTGGCATTGTGGGCATATAGCCAATCCATGCCAAGGACTACATCATAAGAACCTAGAGGGGTAATGCAGAGATCAGTCATCGTGATTAAGTCTCCAATCTGAATCTAACAACTACGAACTAAGGATCTCACAGACACCCTAGCTCCTGAAGCTAACTCAACCTTCCAAATGACATCTTGTCTAACTACCACCAGCCCACAATGCTCCACTACATAGGGAGATATAAAGGAGTCTGTGGCTCTTGAATCAAATAAGATAGAAACACTGATACCCTGAATCATACCTGTGGCCTCTATGACCGTGGCCTGGTGCTTGGCCTAGCGATTATCAACCGCTGTAAAAAATCTATGGGATCTACCCATATCTCCAACTGTAGGATCTAAAGTAGCCCCTGTCTGACCACTGGCTGACTGTCCCTGTGAGCACTCTCTCGCTAAATGATCCATACCACCACAAGTGTAACATGGTCCTTGGGTCTGAATCTGCACTCCCTATGTCTTGGGCTGTTGTGACCCTCCAATCCTACTAGAACCACTGTATCCACCCCTAGAGGACTGCTGAGTCCTAGCTGGCTGTGCCTGATGGGTCTGTATCCTCTGATCCTGTCTAGGACCCTGAGACTCCCACTGTTTGGGCTTAGAGCCCTGATAACCCTGTGAATGCCTCTGTCTAGAATCCTACTGAGATCTCTACTGCTAAGATTGTTGACCATTAAAGGATCCTGCTGAGTGATTTTGTTTCCCTTTCCAAGGGGGTCTCTACTGTCCTAACTACTGGGAAGAGGGGTTTTGGTGCTCGGACCGATCTTGGGATTCTTATCTAGTACAGATATCCTCAGCTACAAGTTCCATCTCAACTACCCCCCTAAATGTGGTAGGGAATGCTAGGCGTACTGTGCTCTGAAGAGACATATTAAGTCCCTTAATGAAATGGTGAATACGTAGTTTCTCATCCTTCATGTAATCAACATAGGGAAGGAGCTCAAAAAACTGACTCTCATACTGGGCCACTGTGAGGCCTCTCTGCTGAAGATCATGGAACTCCTCTATCTATCTCTATCTGAAATTCTCAGAGAGATACCTCTCTCAAAAATGGGCCACAAAAGTCTCCCAAGTGAGCTTGTCAATACTCACTCCACCTATGGACACCTCCTGCTCCTACCAAGTGGAAGCCTTCTCTCGTAGGAGATGGATTGCAAGTCGTGCCTTTAGATTACTCCCATAAGGGCGCAATCCAAAACATAGATGTAAACTCTTTAACCAGGCCTCTGCTACTAACCCATCCATGGATCCCAAAAACAAGGGTGGCTAGATTCGTAATAACTCTCAGATCTCATCTCCAACATCTCTAGAGGGTCTCTCCCTAGCATGTATCTCATGCTTGCATGGTAGTACAACCCAATGAACTGACTCACCCTCTTGATCATCATGACCCTCAACAGACCTGGGTGGAGGACTCCTACTCCTCTCTCTGCTAACTGCTCTATCATTCTCTAAAATATGTGCTTCCCCTTCAGGAATCTGCTGCTGAACTATGGGTGGTAGTCTCTGCTGAATCACCCCAATCAGATTTTGGAGAACATCCATAATATCCTAGTTAGGGTTCTGAGGTGGTGGAGATGGTGGATCCTCCCATCCTACCCCTGCACGGGGAGCTCTATGACCTCTGCCTCGTTGATTAGCTCTGGTGACCGCAGACATCCTACACAATGATTTAAGTTTTGAATGAGTTGAAACGTAATGGGTTAGGTTCCTAGTGTCGAAACATGGCTCTGATACATCCACAAGAACAAAATTAATTGTATATAAATTTATGAACCTAGATCAGTTTCAATCACTGCATACTATAAATCTTACCTCGAAATAGCTCCCAATCTACCTTGAACTATAATTTGACATTACATTTCACACAATGTTGAGTGATAGAGATCGACTAGGTGCATTTCATTGTAGTGTTGAAATGGTCAGTTGATTTGTGGAGGTCTAGACATGGCTCTAGGATATGTAGGGAATTATAAAGTTAAGAAAAATTAATGAATAATTTTTATATAAGTAATGCTAACCAATACCTACGCAAACACACTATGAAATTAAACTCCGGAGCTGAGAAATTGGAGGACAAACAAAGACATTTGGGAAATACTTGGACTCAAAAAATGGGGATATGATATATTTATATATCACTATAATAAATTTTATGTCGACCAACCCATTCGCAACCCTTGGTGATTTAATTTGGGAAATTTAGTAGTTCCCAATACATTTTTCAATGTTGAATTGATAAAAATACTTTCTCATAAGTATGACCCAAAGACAAGGACAATCTATACTATTGATGGTTCCTCTTTTTTTCCTCTCACAAAGAATTAAAGTTGTTATGTGTTTCAATTGGATACAAGTTTTGATATTAAATTTAGACCTAGAGATCTTAGGGGGGAATATTACAATATGGATAATAATTATAAAAGATGGAGGTTTCCCTTACGCAAGCCAAGGGTTGAGAAATATAATTTATAGTTGTTTATAGATGATGAAAAGCCCTCATTTTAAGTGGATTTGTTTGAAGAATACAACCAATATACCTACTACTTTGCATGTCAAGTTTTGGTTTTAGAAGCTCCCACACAAATATTGATAGCTTCTATGGTGTTAGAAACTAACATACATAGCTATATTTCTCATCCCTTTGATTGTGTTGATTATTAGGAAAATGAAATCAACAAAGGTTTATCTTCCATTAAGAGGTCTAGTGAATCCATACATTTCAAGAATTGCACATTTTTAAGAATCTTATTCTATATGAGGGTTAGGAGATTGGGATGTATAAGAAATAGTTGAGAGTAAGGGATTGGATTATGATAGAAATATTAAGCCTATTTAGATATAAACTATTGTCTGGGATATCAGATGTATTGGATCCCATTATTTTTTCTTTGAAGAATTGTTTGTCAAATAAATTTATATGTATCTTGGTCACCCTTAGGATTATAATTTGTCATTATAAATTCAAATATTTTTGAGACCTAAGGATAAAGATGGAAGAGGGAAGGTTGATCACATTTGGGTGACTGGTATGCCTATGATGACTGTACAAATATTTAGGTGTATGGTTTTTAAAGTGTCTCATTTCTCCTACCTAGAACAATTTTTATTAGGGTAGAGTACCTATAAATTGTAAGGCAGATAGCCTATTCTAATTTTATCCATCTTGAGTCCCACAACATGAATTTTTTTTTTTCCTGGTACACTTTTCTTTGGATATTTTAATGTTTCTAATGCAGAGGGGTATGAAATCATCCATAAGATATTGTAGCATTATGATTTTCCAAGTGACAATGAAAGAGAGTGATTTGACCTCAATTCTTTTGTTTATAATGCTAAATTGAACCAAGAGTTAAGTGGATATAAACATGTACTCTTTTTTATGATTATTTGATTAGGAATATAGATGAGAACCATAATGCTAGGAGAATAGATATATAGAATAAAATAATGGTAGAAAAAATATGGAGGGAAAGACATGATAGATTGCACCCAAGTGCCTTTGTTGAGATAGAAGAGCGTATGGAAAGAATGGAAATGATGTTATCACATAAAGAAGAGTTGACTGGAGGTGTTCCATCTCATGTGTTTACAAGAAGAAGAAATGAACCTCATCTAGAGGATGTCCAAAGGATGGAAGTTGAAAGTGTGCCTCTAAGTTTTCATATTTCTTCACAACCTTTCCCAAAGATTAGTTTTCCTATTGATGCGCCGAGTTAAAATGAAGAGGATATTAATGATGATATTTAAAGTGAAAAAATTGTGAAGCATGTTGTTGAAGAGTACAATCCTCCACCAGATAGAAATGTAATTGAATTTGAGATCTTAGATCAACTATGTGAGACATTTATCAAAACAGACATTTATTTCAAATGATTCCTTTGTAAATTATTCAAAATTCAAAGCTTTTATATTTGAATATAAAGGAAGATAAGAGAAAGAACCAAGGAGATTACTCCTTAAAATAAGCTAGAAGTTCTCAAGGAATTTTATGATGATGTAGATAAGGAGATGAACAACATTACCCTAGAGAAAGGAAGAGAATTATTTCAAAAATCTAGTGTGATGATTCTACTAGGTTGCATAATATATACGTATTAATGTATCCTATAAAATATTATGCGAGGGTGACTCAAATAACCTCTCGCTAATGTGGGAGTGGAATCTCTTACTTTATAAAAGTGATTTCTTGGAAATGTAGGTCTACAATTATTGAAGATGTGTAGAAGAGTTTACAATAGGGTTGTGCATGGTAAGCAGAATGAGAATGAGATTATGTATAGACGGCATCAACATTTGATGGATTTTATTCTTTCAATTATACATGTTCAATAGAAACCATTATATTATCATAACCAAAAGGCCAATGCATTAAAAATATTCCCACACCCTAAAAATATAGTGGGCATGAATTTGAAAAAATGAAAAATAAGTTAATATACCAGAGAAGCCTATAAAATGAAAATATGATCTGAGAGGTAAAGTACTTACGAGCTCATAAAGCCCTACAAAAATTCATTTACGAACGAGACATCACAATGGTATTTTCTTATTATGCTGGCCCCACCCAACCTTCGTCACCTCCAATCCCACCACAACCACTACCATTTTGCAAAGAAATGCCTTGGCAAACTGTCAGATCCTCAGCATGACCATATAAGTAACCAGACCATTTGTAGCACACCAGAAAGAGTAGGAGATAATCAAATTTTCCAGCTCACACACTTTTTCCAACGTGAAACATTTTCCAATGTATAGAATCAGTATTAAAATGAATTTTAACTTTAGAATTCATCTGTCATTAGAATTTTGACGAACACAAGTAATGTTTTAAATTAAAATCAAATTAAAAAATATTGAATTCAAGATTGGTGTGTCGAGTGAACCCTTCAAATTACATGTTGGTTTTAATCGATTAAACATGGTGGTGAAACATTTTTGAATAATATGGGCTCATAGGGATCTTGAGTCATAAGATTGAAGGAAGTCCATGTGTATTTGGCATTGCATGATAGAGTTATTTTTAAGATGGTTTTTTGTCAAAATGATTTTCACCACTGACTTAGGGTTGGATCAGTGAAGCAAACAGGTGGAATGTAATGCAAGGCATGAGACTGGAACTTACTCGGTCGTCAGGGATGGAAAATCAAGAAAGGATGTTGGATAGTGATCTTGGTAGTCTTGGAGGTTCCTTGGTGCTACCCAAGATCCCAAGTTGTTGTAAAAAAACATGAAGTCCAAATTGGGGCATTGGACAATACAAGGGTAAATGGGAAATGATTCCTTGTAGTATGATCAGTTGGTATTCATAAATTAGTAGCAGTGCCACTATAATGAAATGTTGATCTTTGGTCATGCTATGGGGAATGGTGTTCAAGGAATTGAGATCATTAGTCCACTGGTGCGAAGATTGCATTCAGTTTCAAAATTTAGTCCTAAACGTTTTAGTTCAAAGAGCTTGAGGGGAGGGTTGCTTCATGAGTGTAACTTGGTGAAGGATCTAGAACTAAGCATACTCTAGATCGGCTTAGAATGGAATTCTTTGTTGAGTGTCCAATCACTAAAACAAATTCTAGAGCAATTTATTCACTAACTATTGAGGAGTAAAGACAGAGTGCAGATCTAAGCATAGTGTACAATCAGGATAGATTTGGATCTAGTGATTCATTACTTTAACTCTTGGCCAGTGAAGACAGAGTGTCAATGCGAGTATCATGTACAATCAAAGTGATAAGTTGGAATTGGAAAAGAGGATCTTTGTCTAGTTTTAATTTTAACATTGCCAACATTGAGCGCGTCTTCTTAAGTTAGGTGGGGGAGAGTGTAACGACCATGATGAGTAGTGTGATTAGTAATGAGCTATCATTGAATGAGTTTACAATGTCTACCCCTAGCATGTTGAATGAGTTTAATGTGAATGAATTTTGAGTGTGCAATGACTCTTGAATGTATATGTATCCTATCAAATAATGGAATCAGATGATGGTGTCACGAGTTGGATTCAATCCTGAGTTGAGCTAGTCGGATGTGAGGATTACCTCCTTAGTGATTAGAAGTGACTTGGGGACTTATGCAGGTGCATTGATATTGAATACCCCTTCGTGGATGTGTAGATACAAGTTATGATGGATGTCATTGGGATTACATTGTATTATTAATAAAGAGTCAAAATGACTCAAGATTAGTTACGAGTTGGGCATAATCACTAACTTAGAGTCGTAAGGTTCAAGGGTCATTAAACAGGTTTGAGTATGGCACGATGCATACTCATCAAAAAGATTAAGTTCATAAGACATGAGACAAGATGATTCAAGGTGAACTCAGAGAGCCATGCTCATGGAGCTGTAAGTGCCATCCAATGAGTGACAAGCTTTGGTTCGACCCATGGTATTGTTGGGAGCATTCTTAGAATTTGTATGCATTATTTCTTAACGGAGTCTGATAGATCAGAAGTGCAAGGCACTAGCCGAGGATCCTTATCATTGGTGGAAGTCTTGCATTGGATTCTTAGATCATGACAAGGAGCCATTGCATCCTTTGCATGATATAAGTTATACTTGCATTGGCTGAGCTATGAATGTCTACTCCCGAATATGATATGAGTTCTTCTTGAGATACGAGCTCAAAAGTGATGCCCCAGGTTACCAAGTAATAAAGGAATGATATGCATAGGTTTTGATGGTTGTATTCCAGGTTTTGGCTTGTTTCCCTAAGTTTTGTGGTCTTTTCTCTCTATTTTCATGTTTAAAATAGAAGTCTCTCAGTCCTTATGCCTTATCCCTATCAAAGTTTTTAGGTTTTCAAGTCTGAACCTGTGAGAATATGCAAAAACCTTGAAACCCTAGGTCTTGTTCATTTTTCCAAATTGAAAATAAACCCTAAGGTCTTTTTTGCTTATGTTTTGTTGTTGCTTTTCAATTCACTTAAGTCATGAGTTGTATTATGATCACTTAGTCGCACAAATTAAATGACATATTCCCTTTTTCTCCTAGACTTGGTGATTAGCTTGTGTTGCGTAGTCTCATGCAACATTAGAATATTCCTTTGGCATTCCCAGACTTTGTGATTTAACTTCTATCACATAGTCATGGGATCAGTGAACAGGCCAGCAGTATATGGAGGGACCCACAGATAGGTCGTGATGTCGCATGAAATTTTCAATAGTCAAGGGTTTATCACAAGAAATCACGATCTCTTTATGTTGTGCAATCGCTAAATGGGTCTGAGGTTAAGTATGTTGTGAAAGCTTTAGTCATGCAGTCTCCAGAAAGGATGCCAGTTAAGTTAAAGTTTCTGAGACCTTGCGAATAACTATATACGGTTTGGGATAAAGCACAGTCGGGTTGTCACCAGATTCAGGAGATGACTTAGCTTTTCAATATGTGATGAGACATGTGCCAGAAGGTAAGTAGATTTCAAAGACTTAATCGCATGACCGCTAAAAGGAAAAAAATTATTCAGCGACTACGAGACTCATTAAGGGCTTCTGTTTGTCGCAAAGTCTCAGAAGATTTTAAAGGTATAAAGGATTACTTGGCGATTGGGTGACAGCCGTCAGATGAAGCAATTAAAAGATCGTATGGTGGTCGCAAAGTTTGAGAATAAAAGATCCCAAAAGGAAAAGTCCTCTCGACTCAGCGGCTAAGGGTATGTCATGAAGTCATCAGATAAAATAAAAGGCATAGTACCTGTCGCATTGTCTCAAAAAGTTTTGGCATTTAACATTTGCATTCTGTGATTAGGCGACTAAGGGCAGTCGAGCAGTCTGGCAAAGGAAAGAAAACATTTGGCAACTCAAAGATAACCATAAAAGTTAAAAATGATAGTTAGTCGCATAGTCTCCGAAAAGAATGTAAGTTAGTGCTAACCATTGGTGACTTTGATTTCTTCATTGTTGCATGATCATGAAATGATAACTGAGGTTAACGAAAGTAAGGAAAGTTGTGTAGTCGCTATGTCTCTAGAGAAATCATGGGTTAAAGATTGGGGTCAGCAGCAAACAAATTATATGCAGTCGCATGGTTGCTTGATACCAAATTTTAAGAAAAGGCGGTAGTATCAGATATGACAGTGTGAATCATTCATCGACCAATCACAAGCTTAGATTTTGATTACTGTGCAGAAAAGGGTAGCTAAGATGTATGACAGTTAGCCAATCATAGGAGGACATGTCAGCTCATTTGAATTTTGTAAGGTTTTTCTGAGGATTCATTTTTATGAATTTGATTTCTTGTTATGCTCATGGAACTACGGCTAGGTTTTCAATCAAGTTCATAGTATGTTGAATTAAAGACAGAATTGATGTTTTTTAAATCATAAGCTCTGTACTTTGAATGGTTACTATAAGGAGTTGATTGTGTATTCATTTGCATTCATCTTGCTTTCAAAATTCCAAAATGAGAAGAGCTAAGTATTCTGAAAGAGAGAAAATTTAGAGAAATGCAGGGTTTTCTGTTGCTTAAAGCTCATTATTTCCAGAGAATTATGCACAGGGAAGTAGGTGAATCTAAGTGGTAGATTTGTTTCAATATCAGTAAAGAAAAGGAGATTCAAGCACGATAAACATGAGTAGAGCGGTTAGTGTAGCTTTGACCAGTGGTGGAAGTGAGAAGTCAAAAGAGGAGGCAAAGGGAAAAATAAATTACTCTGATGAATTCCTCAGACTGCTTCCTAGTTTGACTCAGAACAAAAGAGCAAATGCCATTGTGCTCATTGATGATTATCATGATATACGAGATGCTGACACTCTAGGAACAACAGGTTTTTCACTTTTCAATTATTTTTATAAGAATTCTGATAAGGCTATTCCAGTGTCAAACCCTTGGACCTGTGGTTTAGCTAGATTAATTGTTCTTGATGTCTACGTAGATGTAGACTTGTTCCTAGACCTAGCTAGTCATTATGATGTTTTGTCCAAAACAATAAAAAGGAATGATAGCACTGCCCTGATGATACTTAACAAAAATTCATTCATGCAAGCCTTTGGCTTATATAGCACCATGTCTACAAGAATTGACATGACAAAGAAACAACAAAGATATAGTTTGAAGCCTGGTATTGCTAGAGGCCAGTTGCAGAAACATATGTTGAAGAAAGTAAGGAAATATTTAGATCCTATGTCTGGGACAAGCCCATATTACTACAAGGATTTACACTTCTATATTAAGTATATTGCCTATGCCCTATGTAGAGTGCTAGGGATAGATGGAGAAGCAGAGAAGATTAATGCTGGCATTTTGATGATGGTGCTGGACTTACAAGAGGTGCACTCTAGTACTAGCTATGATTACGTACAACACATCATTGATGACATGCATGAGGGTTTCATTGCCACTCAGAAGAAGGTGAAAGATCCAAAGGAGAAGGAGCCCAAGTTCTTACACTACTCCATCCTTATTCATCTCCTGTTGTATTTCAATTTTGTGATCATGGATGTGGATAATTTTGCCCCACAAAGGTTTTACCAGGAAGGACCAAATCCTATCCAATTTTGGGTGAGGGTTCGGAATTACACGTCTAAGTACTGTGATTATTGTGCTTTTCATAATTAGATAGTATATCCAATAGTACAGAGTCTGGGAATCAGCAGAACAAGAGTCCCATTGAAGATTATGCAACTGCTGAGGCCATGTGACTACACAGATAAGTGGGAAGGAAAGCATAATTGGGGTGATTTATTCTTGGAAGAAAATTATATAGTCATCAGGGTATATCGGTGTATTCACCCACCTCATCTCTTACCCTACTATGTACCAGCAAGAGTGGCTGCAATGGAGTTTATATGGCAGCTACTGTTGACAGACAATGAGCATTTTGCACCATATAAGAAGGGGAATTTGACCCCTAGGCAATTTAGAATCTTTAACTTTACAATTGGCAAAGGTGCTATTGATGTAGTGGGCTAGTAGTTGGAAGGGTGCAGAATGGGGGTAGCCCCTTATAGATATATTGACCCAGAAGGTTTCATGGCAGGGGTAAGAAAATTGTATACTCCTACAATCCCCAATACCAATGTTCACTGTGAATGCATAGAGGAAGATGCAACAAGAAACATTCTAGATGAAGATGACATTCAGACAAGGAGATTGAGGATTCAAGAGCTCTTAAATATTGAAAGACAAATCAAGAGAAATGGGATGGCTTTTGGGGGTTTCTACCCTGATCTCCCATATTTTGACAAGATTAAAGCCATGATAGACAACTATTATGTGCTCACAGAACACCTTGAAACTGTTCTTGCCAAAAAAGGTGCCCAAGGGCCTGATCACTCAGAGTTTGAATATGAAAGTAGTAGTGACAGTGATTATGCACTTCCTACTAGGTATGCTCCACCATAGAAAAATGTTGCTAAAGTACCACAGTTGCAAGGAGCAGAGGGCCACATTATTGATTTGACAGTGGTGACACAACCTGATGATGTGGAGGAACCTACTGCTAAGAGGCAGAAATTAGAAATAGGTCAACCTTTGATTGAAGGGAAAAAAAAGAAAAGGGATAAGGCTAAAGCCCTAGTACCTGGAAATAGGTTATATGATCATAACCTGAGGAAAGCAATTAGGGAAGGCAAGAAGCAACAGCCTGATTTGGAGGATAATGTTGAATTGCCTCTTAAAGCCTGTGTTGATGAAAGACTAATCCATCAGTAAGAATTTTTGAATGATGACAACTTTGTCAAAACTGAGGAGTTTAAATTCTTCCTAAGATGGAATAAGAAGGAGCAGATAAGAGCTCAACTGAGAGTTGATGGTAAGGAGAGGATAAAAAATGAGGCATTGGTGGCTTTGTAGTCTTATGATCCTGAAGGTGAGGACATTTCACCTAAGGAGGCCAGGAAATTGGTGCTAGGTAGTGGCATATTGTTGGCTGAGGGCTGGGATTTGGCATCTGCCTTCATAATTGACCAGATTAGAAAATAGCCAGATCTCAAAATGGCTAGTGAAGTTCAAATGGGAGATGTGATAAAAGGATTTGGGTATAGCCCAAAGTCTCAAGCCTTTGCAATGTGGAGCCTATGCCCAAAGGATCAAAAGCCCCAAGTGGTGAATATCCAAGAAAATATGGTGGGTAGTCAAATGGTGTGGATAATGAAAAATACAAGGGATTTGGAAATATCCCAAATCATGACACACTGGGCTCACTTAAATGAGGACAAAACTAAACAGTTGTCTGATAAGTGTAGCACATTGTTAGAAGAGACAAGTGCATTGGCAAAAGATAGAGAATTGTACCGTATACAAGTTCACCAGCAAGATCAGGTGATAAAAAGATTAATGAAAGAGTTGGAAGAGAAGCCTGAGGTGATGTATGTGCGTATGCAACCACAGCCTCTACAAATTGAAGACAAGGCAAGTCTGAAGAGGTGGTTGAGGAAAAGGTTGAAGGAGAGAAAGGAAATGCAATTGATTTGAGAGCATTAAGAGGTGTGTTACAACATAGAATTTAAATTCTAAAAGATAAGACTGATATTGTACTCAATGCTTATAACAAGTTGCCAGCTTTGCATATAGAGGTGATGGGGCATCTAGCTATCCTGAACCCCTATTTTACTAAGTGGTCTACTAGGATGCAATTGTTTGGAAAGCTAGCATCTTTGCAAGCCCTAAGATTAGATTTTCCAGAGATAGTGACAGAAGTTGAAGATGAGATCAAAAGGGTCAATATTGCTCTCTCATTCTTTAAGGGCAAATTGAATCAAATAGAGGTAAAGTTAAGCCTCTTTTTTGATGACTTTAATAAATTTATTCCTTCCTTGAGGGGAGATGATGATCAAATAAAGGCCTTAGATGCCTGGAGGAATGAATTTGACAACAAAATGCCTAGTGATGAGGCATTTATTTTTTGGATAGATGTGGACATAGATGGATTCAATAAGTTATTGGACGAAGCTTTCAAGGCAGAAATTGACATCAACAAGTTTCTAGTAGATGTCAAGAATATCACTGATGCTAGATGGGATAGGTAAAAGGTCCAAATACAGAGTACTCAAGACTTCAAATGGCCATCAGATGATGAAGTGAAAGCATGGGAGTTGATGACCACGCCCAAGAGAAAGAAGCCAATAGTTGAAGAAGAAATATTGTATGATGAGTAAGGGTGATTACTTGGCGCCTCACTATTGAAGATGAAGAGGATAGTTATTGCAAAAGGAGAATGTAGGTGAATATAAAAACACGGTCATCCAGACTTGACATAACTACTACTATGTATTATGTATACTATCAGATTTAAGTCGCTAGATCGGGAGAAGAACAAAGAATATCTATTTTTATCTTTTGACTTGGTCATTCCACCGTTTCTTCTCTCTCTTTCTTTTTGTCTCTTCTATAGTTTTAGGGTTATGTTTTTTGAGACCATCCGAAGCTTGTAGCATCCTTTTGAAAAGGATTCCAAGATGGTTGAAGACCTATATATATAGAAGAGATTTTTATTTTAAAGGAGGATGAAATATATTGTAAAAAGTTAGTCTTTCTAAATTTGTGTCTGTGTTCTTTCAAGCTTCAAAGCTTTTTCATGTATGAAAGAAGGATTACATCAATAAAATATGGTGCAATTTTACTCTTCTCTACTGTTGTCTCTTTATTTCCTTTGTATGCTTTTTTATGTTTAAGATTGTAAGGCAGTCTGAAGAATTTTGGTTACAAGGTGACTATTTAATTACTTACAAGTTTCTTTCATGTAAAGAACTAAGTTTTGTGAGTGATTTTGGGAAGCATATCAATTTTTAAGGATTTGATACAGTATTTTAGAGGTAATCAGATAATTTGTAAGGAAACTTATCCTAATTGCATGTAGGTTGTAAGGAAGCTTACAATATTTTGTTTCTATGAGACTTTAAGCTTTTGACTATATAACCCAAAGGATAGGCACTGATCTAGGTCTTTTCCTGATAATCTATCATCATCCAAGTTTTCAAAACCATTTAAAATTATTTCTATTAAAATACACCTGTTACTAAAACATATGAGCTGAACTCATCAAGGACTTATGTCAGCAGGACAGTGTCCACTTTATTGATTCTTTAGAGAGTGAATCATTAGGTTATCCCTCCTAAAATCAAAAGGAAGAAGGATGCAAATCCTTGTCTTATTGGTTTATGTTTTCAAAACCATAGCTTGGCTTATAATACTCTATTTTAAAATAATCATTGCAATCTCTAAAGTATTTTATAAGTTGTTACAGTGAGGTTTTGGGCACATAATTAGTGAATGCATTAATCCACCAAATACATAGGCTGAAGTATCATTAATCTTTAAAAGGTAAAACCTGCCTAAGTCTGTGGAGCTCAAAAACGAAGAAGGATATTATCCAATCCTTAGAAATTATCCTTTTTCTTGCCTAAAAGAGGTTGCATCCAAGTATACAAGGTATACTATCATCATTAGGTAAGTGCTGCCAGAAAAAACGCTAACAAATTGGCAACTCTGCTGGGGAATAGAGAGTTTGAGATTCTTGCCCAAGTATCCAGAAATCTCTGGCATTTACAAATTTTAACTTGTTTACAAACTATACTTGTGGTTATTGTTAAGGCACCCTCTTGATAGGTATTCATCCCAAGTTATTGGGTGGCGACTCTAAAAGGAATATCTCTGAGATTAGTGCAAAAGAAATAAATGTCTTTTAGAATAAATACTAGGTCAAGGGTCAGAACTGATCCTAAAAGGGTATTACATGAGGGAATTCCATCATCCTCAAGGGTAGGAGTCTCTTGGAGGAAAAAGAGAAATCAAGTTAATATGGATGAAACCCCTTTAAAAGATAAAGAGGTTAATATTAGGAGAGATATGGGGGCTAATCAACATTCTCATGATGGAAATACCTCAGAATATGAGGAGGCTGCTGAAAGAGTACTAGAAACACCCATAGTCACTTCTAATTCAAATGAGAGAGAAGAGATTACTACACCTAGTTCAGATTCAAAAGATGCCCCTTTTGATATGCTAGCAAATGAAGAGAAGTTCATTTTGAAGTAGCTTGCCCTAGTTCAACAAATGAAAAAGGAAAGAGAAATGAGAAAGAAAAGAAATGGTCATAAAGATCTTGATAACAATAGAAAAAGATTTTCAAAACACCAAACTATGAAAGATACAGAGAGGTCTCAGAAGGACCAAGAAATACCATTCACTCATATAGCTTCTATTTTACAAATAAATAAGGGTAAACAAAAGATGGGTGAACATAGAGATCAAGAACCTAAATTTCAGAAGCCTTTGGTTGAACAAATGACTAAGTTAGAAATTGATTTGGAAAAATTGAGAATTGAAAAAGAAACAATGGAAAAAATGTTGGAAAAGGCACAAATGGAAGCTGCCACAATTAAAATGAAGAAAAAGATAGATTTTTTAAAATCTTCAAAATATTCTTATACTGGGCCAGAGAATAATACAACTTTTAAAGGAAAAGCTACTACTTCCAAAGAGGATGATGGTTTTCAAAGGAAACCACTGCATACTGAGAGGTACAAGCAATTTGATTTTGTTGGTATCCCTAGATACCCTAATTCTTTTCCTAAAGATGTGGGTGATATAGGAGAAAAACTCCCAAAGTTTGCAGGTAATAATGTAATTTCTTGTGAGACAAATTTAAGGAAATTCATTGATTTTGTTGATGATTTGAATATCACCCATGAGGATGTATTAATGAAGTTATTTGTTCAGTCCTTAGTTGAGGATGAAAGAGAATGGATTAGAAGCCTTGCTAATGGCTCTGTTGTTTCTATGGAAGAGTTGATTGAATTTTTTAAAGATCAGTATGGAGACAAAATAAATAAAGGTTTTTTATTGAATGAGTTCAATAATATCAAGAAAAATTACAATGAAGAGGTTACTGAGTTTAACACAAGGTTCCAAAGAGTTATGCACAAACTATTCCAGAAGATAAAGCTAGATGAAGAGTTATGTCTAGCAACTTATTTAAATGCTTTTGATTCCAAGATGGGATATGCTCTAAGAGATAAAATCTCCAGAACTCTTACTGATGCTTATAAAATAGCCGTCAATATTGAAATGAACAGAAGAGTATCCGGTAAGTTAAATAGAAGGGATGATGCAAGGTTTAGTAAGAGCAACCTAAAAGAGCCAGAATATAAATAATATAGGGCTCCTCAGAATAATAGACCTTCTTACAATACTACTTACAATCCTCAGAATAGAATACAAAATCATCCATATGGAACTCATTTCAAAGATGGAAAGCCTGTTATTGCACCTAAAAGGGAAAAAATAGACAATAAGACTCCAGACCCCCTACATAGAAATTCTATCCATTTCTGCAATGAGGAGACTTGGTGTGAGGCTTGTGACACCCCTCATAACTCCAACTTTTGTGTTGTCTCCTTGGATTTAAGGGAAAGTGAAGAACATGAGAAAGATGAGGGGGAACACTATGATCATAGTATGACCAATACCTTTTCATGCCATGATGTTGATTCAAATAGTGATGATGAAAATCATGATTCCCATGTGTTACAAAGGAGGATTGAGAATCATCACCAACAGATCTTATCTGATAGTGAAATTGATGAAACTGATGACAGTATAAGATGTTATGCTCAAGATGGTCAGGATGTTCCACTCATAAGGAAAGCTTTAGATGAAGAGAAGGCTAGAATCACTACAGAGTTAGTAAATAAAGCTAGAAGCAATTACCACTTAAGGAACAGGGTGGTAGGTGGTGCTGGTAGCCAACCTTCAGGTGTCTTTATAAAGGAAAATAAGGCAGACACTAAGTATGTTCAGAAAAAAGGACCTAGTGAAAGTGTAAATAAACACAAGGTCAAGATTGTTACAAAAGCCATAGAGCCAAATTTTGTTCAAGAGTCAGTTCAAAAGGAACACAATGAGGAAAATGATGTTATTATTGACAAATAAAAGTGTTCAGATATGAGATATACTCCAGTAGATATGGGTCAGTGCCTGTCCTAGATGACAGTTAAGGTTCCATTTCTAGAAATGATGAGGAAAGAACATATGGAAAAAGTAATGTCATTATTAAACAATGTACCCACAATAAAGGTTCAGAGTCCAGTGGAGGTTTCTAAGAAGCCAACTACCAAGGGAAATGAAGTAGAGGTGTTGACATCTGAAATTCCTCAAATATTCTTTAAATGCAACTTCTTCTCCAAAAGTTGTTGACCCATTTTTTCTCTCATTGATAATTAATGATAAAATGCTTAAGAATTGTATGATTGATTCAAGAGCCTCTAATACAGTTATGCCATTTGAAATCATGAAGGTAATGGGGCTACAAGTTGATACACCTCATGGAAGATGTAGAGCTATGGATTCTAGAGAAGTCCCTGTTATTGGTACTATTGAGGCTATGCCTTATAGACTAGCAGTTTTCCCTAATGTAGTGATGACTATGAATTTTCTTGTAGTTGATATACCACCTCATTATGGCATGTTGTTATCAAGGAAATGGAGTGCTTCAATGGGAGGTAGTATACAAAATGATTTATCATATGCTACTTTCAACATTGCTGGAGAAAACGTTAATGTCTTGAGGGAGAGCCAAACTCCCCATATGATAGAAAGATATGAGGATACTAATGTAAACTGTTGCATTGACATAGACATGGAAAATTTTAGAATGCAAAAAGATGAACATAAAGATCAAGAAGCTGACCCTTTGAACAGAGAATTAATCTTGCAAGAAGATGGATTGTGGAAAATGTACTTTGATGGTGCTTGCTCTAAAGAAGGATCAAGTGCAGGAGTATTGTTGATATCTCCATCAGGTACAACTTTTAAATACTCATTTCTGTTAGAATTCCAGTGTACAAACAATACTGCAGAGTATGAGGCTTTATTCTTAGGACTTGAAATTGCTATCAAACATGGTATAAAATGTTTAAAGGTTTATGGTGATTCTGAATTGGTGGTAGCACAAGTCAGATCTAAGTATGCTGTGAAGAATGATAGATTGAAAATGTACAAACATGCTATTTGGGATCAACTTGAAATGTTTGATGCTTTTAATATAAATTGGTTAGAAAGGTCAAAAAATATTATGGCTGATTTTCTAGCAAATGTGGCTATGAAAAATGATGATTTTACCTTACATGGAGTATCAATACTTGAAGTCAAAACAAGACCAGTTGTTCTGGACAACATATACAACTGGCAGGTATTCCAAGATGATCAAGATATTTTGAGGTTCATTCAGTGTTTAGATCATTATGAGAACCAAAGTATAGATTGTGGTTCCTTACTGGAAAATGATGATGGAAAAGATTATATCTTTGGAAATGAAGTTGTCCAATTAAGTTCTAATTAGATTCCTAGGGGATTGGTTGAACTTGAGGCATTGTTTATAAGTCAACAAAATGATACATCAAAGTTGAGCAATGCCAATGTTGAGGACCTAGAAGAAATAAACTTAGGATATGAAAATAATCCTCAAATAGTTTATATTGGAAAGGGTTTGGATTCTCATGTAAGAATAAATCTGATCAAGCTACTGAGAAAATAAAAACATGTCTTTTCTTGGTTGTATGACGACTTGAAAGCATATAGAAAAGACCTTTTTCAGCATGAAATCCCTTTGAAGTCAGATGTCAAGCCATTAAGGCAAAAACAGAGACCTATTAACCCCTTGTTGGCTCCCAAGATGCAGCAGGAGTTAATGAAACTCAAAGATGCTTGGATAATCTAGCCCATTAGACATTCAACATGGGTATCAAATCTAGTGCCAGTTAGAAAGAAAAATGGTGACATCAGACTGTATGTTGATTTCAAAAACCTCAATATTGCTTCACTAAAAGATAACTATTCACTGCCAAATATGGAAGCAATGTTGCATAAGGTGACTGGTTGTGAATTGTTGTCCATGATGGATGGTTTTTCAGGTTACAACCAGGTTTTAGTTAAAGAAATAGAGCAGTA
>MU228371.1:1446153-1456290 GCA_018584345.1 Thuja plicata | reverse complement strand
TCCTTTTTATAAAATAAGAATAATGCTTTATTTGTGCAACATAGGATAAGAAGGAAAGTGAGGATTTTTTATTTAAATAAAAGAGGAGGAAATTCCTTTTATTTAAATAAAGGCTTAGGATAAAGTGGTTTTATTATTTAATTAAAAGAGATTTTTAATTAATTAAAAAAGAGCATTTTCTCTTAATTAAATAATATTTTTATTTTTATTTTTTCTCTTTTAAATTAAATAAGGCTCAAACCTTAGGAAATATTGAATTGATTATGATTTGATCAATGAAATTGATATAATTGATATTGTTGATATTTGAAAATATTGATTCAGGGATTTGATAAATTGAGAAATGGGGCCCAAAGTCTAGGTGACCATTTTAGGGTGCATACAGCATCTAGGTCTTCAAAGTCCAAGACCTTCTCAAACACGGTCTTTTCCATGGATGCTTCAATTTTTTGAGCCTGGATGCCATTGAAATTGTACCCACCTTCAGGCTTGGGCTTGACATACGAATCATCCACTACCCTTGTGCTTTTTTCCTTCTTTATCCTAGGGCATACCAAAGGAATGTCATCTACATCTATGACATCCACTTCTACTTCAATGTTGATGTAAGAGATTTTAGGGATGGGGGAAACCAAGCTTTTTGTTTCCTATGATGGTTGTGCAACTGAAAGGGTTTCCGCACCGAGTCCAATAGTGACTCCCTTCCTGGAGGCAGAAGCAAGCTTCCACAATTTTCCAATTTTATCTCCCAACTCCATAAAATTTACTTCTATTGGGGTTGTTTAAATGGGGTTTGGTTGTGTGGATGAGGAACCCTTCTTCTATTTGTCTTGCCTCTCATATTGCAAAGAGGGTTGGACCCTTTTCATGGTATTCCTCAGACAAACCTTTTCAAAAACTTTGTGGCTCTAATCCATGACTTTCTGTGTTACCACCCTGATATAATAAACTTGTGGTTCTTCCCAATTAATCCTTAGGAATAAATTCCTCCTATATTTTCCCTATCATAGACAGGATCCAAAATAGTTTTCTTATCAACAAACTTCTTAGGCAATGTTCACAACCCAAAATATTTCATCTGTTGTGTTGAGAGGCGATGGTACCAATGTCGGAGGACATCAAATTCATCTTGGAAATCCACCCAAAAATCCTCAAAGTGAGGAAGGTGTCCCTTGAAATAACCATGGATCATCTTCTTTACTCTTCCCCTCAGGTCATATTATGACTACATTAAGTAGAATTTCTCCAAGTGAACATTGTTAAGCTCATCCTTTGCTTCTTTAGCGATGACCAGGTTGCACATGTAATCCCTGCATGAAAAGGGGAATCTAATTGCCTTGATCTTCTTGATAGTGTACACATTATGTGTTTCTAAAATTTTCCCACAAAAATCGAGTAGGATGATCTGGTCACCACAGTGTATCGGGAGAAGGAAGGGCTTTCTAGTGAACTTGGACACTCAGATGTATGTGTTCTCTATCAGGGACATTTCCACCTTAGACAACCAATATTCTACATCACTGTCAAGCCTTATTATTCTTTTATATACAAAGATGCCATTGAATATGCAAAATGAGTTGAGAAGCCTCTCTAGCTACAACTATAGGTAGTAAACTGATGGAAGTGAATGTTCTGGCTAGTCGCTCATGAGTCCAACTCTCTAGACCCCTTCAATCTCCTTTCAATGAGTCATTAACCATACTATGTAGGATGTCATGAAAAAATGCTTCTTGTCCTCAAATTCTTGAAGTTTTTGGTCTAGGTGGTCTAAGATGATATAGGCCTAATCAAAGTAGGTTGTGCCAAAAAAAATGTTAAATATGAAATAGTACATCTAGGATGAATACTCCTTTACGCTCAGCTCACCAAATATGTGGCACAAAATTATGATTATGCCCTGGATGGGGAGGATGAGTTTCATCTGTGAAATGGTTTTAGACATATTTAGCACATCCTTGTGTAGTGTAATGATCCAATAGGAGTTTAAGTACCTCTTGTTGTCATTTTTAATTTGCAAGTACTCACTTACAGTGAACACTTTGTCCATTTTTAATACCCTTATTATGTAAGGAATGTAGAGGATGACAATGATGGAGTCTAGATCAAAAGTAACAATATGAGTATCATCTAACAAAGAAAATGAGTGTGTGGCCTTTAATTAGTGGCTCGCCAGGGTACTCATAAAATCTGAATACTGGAAGGAAATGGGAAAGGAGGAAACAATTATAAACCTATACTTGAAGAGGTGGCGGCAGAGTTCATCCCTAAAATCTATTTGGGATTCAATTGTTGTTTTGATTACTTATAGGTTGTAGTCATTGAGGTCGGTCTTTTTCATGTACTTTACTACAATATTTGCCTTATAAACTTGAACAATGTTGTCCACCCTATATTGCATGGTAAGGAGATGCCTCTCCAACTCCCTTTCCACTTTGATTTTCCTTCCTAATTTCCTAGGAAGTGTAGCTTTGGGCTCTACTTCCTATATTGATGGAGAGGATGTCATGATGTCTTAGTATTTCCCCGTAAAATGAGAGATTGGAATCAATACAAGAATGATATAGGAAACATTATCAGAAAGAATAAGTAAAGTATGGCATCTAGGTTGCGAAAACCCTTTTAAGTGTATCCCTAAAAAGTAGTTATGAAGTATGGTGGATTCCAAGAGCCTGAAGACCAGAATTATTAGTTTTTAGTAAAGAATTTATCTTAACAAGGATCCGAGGGAACTTTAATCACTGACTATTATGGGGATCATTTACTTTAAGATGGGGAATAAAGAATAAGGAGAATTGATTTCCAAGGACCGAAGGCTCTTTTCATAATTAAAGTCTTCACCATAAAGAATTCTTAGGGAGTTAGCCAATATTTTGGAAGATGGGTAGATGAATGATTTTCAAATGCAATGACCTGTGAAATGGCTAACTCTAGGGTATTTTTAAATTATGGTTGCAAGAGAGACTAGAAGCCAGGGACCAAGGTTCTGAAATCTGAATTCCATAATGCCAAAGAAACATCAATGTAACCGAACACTTGAAGACCAAACAAAAATAATGGTGATAGAGGGCAGACTTAGGGATCCCAGATCCTGAAGGAGAGAAAGGAAAAAAAAACAAAGAAGATGGGAAAGGAACAAAAGAAAAGGGGGGCCCAACATTTTTCCCTAAAGAAAAATGTAAGGATGGGTATGCAGGACATAACAAATGGAGACTCGGTGGGAAAAATGCCTTCTGCATTTTATAACTCTAGGGTTTGTTGGAAGGGTGAACAAATAGAATTACTGTCATTCAAAGTGAGTTTTAAACATCATGAATTCATATTTCCCATGGGCAGCTCAAAGAGGTTTGGATCATTTCTAGAATAGAATAAGTCGTGTGTACTTTGAGAAAGAGATATTTTATACTTCATACTTACAAAAATAAAGAGATAACACTCTTAACAGGTACCTTTTCTTTTTCTCATTGCGACTACCATGTAATGAGACTCTAGAATCATCTGTCTTTCTTGATATTTAATTCTTTTTTGAGATGGGGTGGGTGGTACTTCCTTCACCAAGATTTTATGAGTTTACTCAAGCCAACAGTACTTCTTTCACCGACCCATCAATTTTGACCATTGAGATAGAGGGGGTCCTAGGGCCTGTGGTAGTATTTTGCTTTTTTAGTATTCAACTTGAGTGTCATTGATCTATCCTCTTTAGAAGATTATGCTCTTGATGTTCTTCTTTCTTATTCTAGACGATATTGATAGAATAAATGTAGTACATACAATTTAGAGGGGGGTGAGTCAGTTGTGACCAAAAGCTCAAGACCTTTAACCAATTTTCCAACTTAATGTTAGATCTTAAAAGATAAACATGAATGCAAGAACATAACACCAAGATTTTTGACATGGAAACCCTGTTAGGGGAAAAACCATGGTGGGGATCCAAACCACAAGATGAATGTACTCTGTTAAAATAATTATACCATGTTATGATTATTAGAAAGGGGAATGCACATGCATTCAGACACATTTCCTAGAGCTCACTACTCAAATACAACAAGGATCTCAATACCAAGGAAGGATAACTTCCTTACAACAATCTCTCATCTCAAATCACAAAGGACATATTGTCCAAACTCACTAATTGATAAACAACATCTCTAAGATGCCAAAATAGTTCAAATGATATACAAAAATTCCCTGCCTCAATTGCAAATTCCACTCATACCTCTCACAACATCTCATACTTTATGTCTTCACTCATCCATGCTTTCTCAATCATAAATGATTACATATTTATTATAATTACATATATTAATCTCAACTAGGTTGACCAAGGACCTAATTAAAAAACATTAATTCATTACATATCAATACTCAATGTGATCCATTGAATGTTGTCTAAGACATAACAATGACCCATAAAAACATCCTCTAACACACTCCACATCCATAAATCATGCCAAGATCCATCGCAACACGCTACACCACCAAGTCGGCCAAGAACAATAAGAATAGAAACATGTTACATGAGTAATCTTCAATTTTGATCACATAACCCAATGTGATCCACCAAAATGAATAGGAAATAATCATCAAACATCATCAAGCATCATGAAATACCAAGACATCAACAAGGACAACTTTGTCTCAAGAATCAAACTCATATTTGCTTTGTTCATCAAGAACACTAATCAACAACCACTATAATAAAAGAAAAATAGCTTGCCAGCATCCAAATCATGAACAAATCAAGATAAGGACACACATCCATATCCTGAACTCACTACTAGGTTATTAACAAAGAATATTTCTAAACCGATCCACACTAATCTAATAAATAAATTGTTGTCTCTAACAGAATGACCAAAATAGTAGTCTCTGATAAATCCTTTATAACTCACTTAATTCAACATGCGAACCTCTGCCACTTGAACTAAATCAAGTACAAACATACCAAAATGTATTACCATCTTCACATAAAATGATATTCAACATAGTATTTGTACCACAAAAATCATCTCACTGAACTTGTTAGGAACATTGTCTTAAATAGTAGGAATATTTTGACATCAATGAAAAAAAATTAATGCGAGCACAAACATGCACAATCTGAACAACATTCCAACAATCTCCCCCTTTGGCATTGATGGCAACATATAATGTGAAAATTTTAAATAAATGCACAAAGAAATAATATCTTTCAAAGTGTCCCTAACAAACCTTCTCAACCATAAAACAATCTCTCCTCTATAGTCTCATACCATTTTTTTACATGAATCTCTCCCCCTTTGACATCATTCACAAAGGAACATGTATGCACTAATTCACAAAGGCCAAAAATATGAACAAAACATCTCTCAATAACTAAACACTACTCCCCTAAGGAGTAGCCATAAAAACAACATCAATCGAGGAGAATGAAAGATCTATAAGCACACTGGGCTAATGCATCTCTAGCTCTGATCAAAAGGGGCAATCACCCCAATATTACCTCATAGATACTCAAAAGTATCCTTTGGAAAGGGTTGCATGAATATATTTGCAATCTTCTCTTTAGTCGACACATACTCCAAAATGACTTCTTTCCCACTAATTTTATCTCTAAAGAAATGATATTTAATAGAAATATACTTTATTTTTTAATGTAACACATGGTTCTTTGAAATATTGATAGCACTTGAATTTTTGCAATGAATAGTAATAGGCGCATCAATAATCACTCTGATATCTTTCAACATTTTCTTCATCCATATTAATTGTGTGCAGTTAGTAGTAGCAACAACATATTCAGCTTCAACAGTAGATTGTGATATATAATTTTGTTTCTTACTTGCCCATGAAACTAATCTCTTTCCCAAAAAGAATGCTCCAACACTAGTTATTTTTCTTTCATCCATATTACCTACCCAATCTGCATTATTAAATACACTTAATGTAAAATCATCATCTTTTCCATACCATAATCCATAATCAACTTTCCCTCTCAAGTATATGAATATTCTCTTAACAAAAGCAACAACAACATATGATTCCTTCGGTTCTTCTTGAAATATAGCAACAATGCAAACAACATTCATAATATTTTGTCTAGTTTTTGTCAAGTATAGTAATCCTCCGCTCACAAATTTATATCTTGTCTGATTTTTATCAGGTGTATCATCAATCTTTGTCAATTTACAACCTGTAATCATAGGAATACCAATAGGTTTAGAATCATCCATACCAAATATATTCAATAACTCTTTCACATACTTAGACTGAGATATGAATATACCTTTATCAGTTTGTGTAATTTGCAGTCTAAGGAAAATTTTCATCTCACCTATAATAGACATCTCAAATTATTTCAGCGTCTCATTAGAAAATTCCTTACTCAACTTGTCATTTCCACCAAAAATAATATCATCCACAAAGACTTCAACAATTAAGATGTTATCATGATCAATTTTGAAGTACAAATTACTATCAGCAGTACCTTTACTGAAACCAAGTGTCAGTAAATACTTATTCCATCTCACATACTAGACTCTAGGAGCTCATTTCAATCTATAAAGTGCTTTCTTTAATCTGTAAACCATGCCATCTTCATCGGTCAAGAGAAAACCATCTATTTTCTCAATGTATACTTCCTCTTCCAACTCTCCATTCAAGAATGCAGACTTAAAATACAATTGATATACGTTGAAATCATTGTAAGTAGCATATGAAAGAAATATTCTAACAACTTCAATTCTAGCAACAAGAGAAAATGTCTTCTCAAAGTCAATACCTTCCATCTGAGAGTATCCCTTTCAAATAAGTATGGATTTGTTCTAAACCACTTCACCTTCTTAATTCAATTTGTTTTTGAATATCCATTTAGTGTTGATCACATTCTTGTCCTTAGGTCTAGGAACAAGAATCCATGTCTTATTCTTTTCAATATGTGCCAATTCTTCTTCCATTGCTTTAATCTAACTATCATCCTTACTTGCTTCATCAACTTCTTTAGGCTCAATCTTAGAAATAAAACAAATTTCACTTCTAACATTTATTCCTCTAGTATGAATACCCTGATTCTTATCACCAATAATCTAACTTTCTCAATGATTTAATTTTATATACCTGGGAGTCTTTGGATTTTCTTTTGTAGCAGACTCTTATGTTTTTACTTCATCATCATTTTCATTTCCTAAATTATGTTCTACTGATCCATTCTTATTATGTGATTGCACAATCTGACTCTCTTCTTCATCATTTGATTCATATATGAAAGATCTGACACGTTTCTAAAAACTTTGATCCACTCTCACATTTTTACTTTCAATTACTTTCTTCAACCTCGGGTTATAACATTTATATTCTTTTATTTTTGTATAATAACCAAGAAATATTCCCTCATCACATCTAGGATCAAATTTCCCTAGGTCTTCATCTCTTCTCACATAGCATTTACTTCCAAGAATTCTAAAATATTTCACTGTAGGAATATGACCATACCAAAGTTCATAAGGTGTCTTACTAGTTCCTTGCTTAATTTTCACTTGGTTCAAAGTGTATACTGTAGTGCTAACAACTTCTCTCCAATAGATCTTTGAAATATTCCCTTCAATTGTAATGGTTCTAAAAGTGTCTATAACATTTTTTTTCTTCTCTCTACAATTCCATTCTATTGTGGGGTTTATAAACCAAACATTTGTCTCTTTATTCCACGCTCTTCACAAAAATTGTTAAACTCAGTAGAGGTAAATTTACCACCTCTGTCTGATCTCAAAAATTTAAAATTCGATCCTATTTCATTCTCAATCATAGCTTTTAAAATTTTGAATTTGTCGAAGGCTTCATATTTCTCTTTAAAAAATGTAACCCACATCATTCTAGATTAATCATCAATTAATAGAATGAAATATTTGTCTCCATAATAGCTTCTTTTTCTTGCGAGACCACATAGATAAATATGCACCAAATCCAAAATTCCACACAAAGAATAATTCTTTCCCTTAAAAGTAGACATAGTCAATTTACCCAACTTACTTGCCTTACACATTGCATTAACAGGCTTCAACAATTTAGGAAGATCTCTAATAGCTAGAGCTCTTGTAGTACTTATCTTCACAATGTTATAAAATTTCACATGACAAAATCTTTTATGCCACAACCAACTATCATCAATCTTGGCAATCATGCATCTACTTCCAGAATTGTTCAAATGAAATACATTACCTTTATTCTTTCTTCCTACAACAATCTCAATCCTAGAGCTTTCAATAATCTTCCACATTCCATCCTTGAATTGTAAGTTGTATCTGTGTGTGTATTTTTTTGATCTCCTAGCTGCAACACAACACTTCAATATGTCATTGCATTAGTGAAATAAACATGTAAATCAAGGGAAAAACACACAAATATCACTAAATTCAACATATTTCTCCCTATATAAGAAGAGTTTGAAGAAGGCTATAATTTTCCCTCAGATTATGCATTAATTAGTGACATATTCATGCTTAGAATGGAAGATTTAAAGGATTTAAGCTAAAATGAACAAGAAAAGTTCATTTTAAAGCTCCAAATGAAAGATTATGACAATTTATAAGAAAGTTGACCTAAACTACAATAGAAATCTCTAAGAATATGAGAAGCATAATTTTTCAAATGAATTCTAAAATTAGGGGCACAGTGAACTCAAAATTCATACTATTTATAGAAGAATTTGAGGAATGAGAGGTTAGGATTTAAAGTTGAAGAGAGGTGGAGATTGAATCTTTGGTGATCCATGTGAGGTGTGTTGGAAAGTTGACTATACTGATGTATATGACTCTATTTAAGTGTTTTCATTATGGCAACAAAGTCATATGAAGTTTTGGATTTAGCACACATTATCAGAAGATCAGAAATTGGCTAAGTACAGAAGACTAGACAGTTAGCAGAGTACCAGAAGAACAGAGCATCAGTGCACATGTATACGACCAAGTTAGGGTATGTTCATTTGAAGATAATCTTATGAGTATGTTTACATGCTAATTATAAGAGAGCATGATCATATTTGCAAGTATGAAGAAGATACAGCCAGTTGAAGAGGTACAACCAGTGAATGCCAGAACAGGACAGAGATCATGGAAAGAGCCGTCAGAGATTGTTTTGGTACAGAAGCTTCACATATCCTCAAGACTTGTGTCTTTGGATTAGTTATTTTTAGTGATCTAATCATGTGTGGTTAAAGGTTCATGACTTTATTCATCTGGAGCAAGAAGTTAGAGCTAATTTGGTGGAGCGGACTGTGTGAAGAGATGTGTCTGTTCAGTTTGAGTAAAGTAGTTGTAATTGATGTTACGCCAAATTAATGAAGGGTTGCGTGCTTATTTAATTGATCAAGATAGATGGTAAAAGGTTTCCTAAAGCTGAAATTTTCATTTCCTTTGAGGAAGTACTTATATAAGGTCATTTGTGATTGGAAAAGTTGCGAAAGCCAGAGATAAGAAAAGCAGAGCAGAGTGTTAAAGCAGCAAAGCTATATCTGTCATATGTTGATGATATAGATGTTGAACTAGAAGCTTTCAGAGTGTATTTAAGATTTTTATAGTTCTTTACAATAGGTTAAAGCATCAATACACAAAAGGAATTGATCAGACAAGCAGCGTGACAACAGCAGTTCACCTTGCAGATACAGTGTGTATCGAAGATCCAGAAGGTTGTAGCCTTCACCATTTGAGAAGTGTGCTCTTGTAAAATGATTCCTTGGATAGTGAGTCCACCACCCCTAATAGGGTTATTTTAAAATAATCCTAACAGGGTCTGACCCTTAACAAGGTCACTGTACTTCATGTATTGTAAAGACAACTCCTAACAGGGTTAAGGATCTTCTAATAAAGGATCATAAGAAACTAGTATAGAATGTTTGTGGGTACTAATTCCCACCAGGGTTTTCACCTTCATTGGGTTCCCCCGTAATCATATTTGGTGTTATTAGTTGTGTATTTTTATCTTACTTGCATTCATATTCAGTTCAGTACTTAAGAATTAAATTTAAGATTAAAGATAAGAAGAAAAAAGTATTAATAGATAGATCACTGATTCACCCCCCCCCCCTCTCAGTGATCCTAATCCTAACAATTGGTATCAGAGCTCTAGTCCTCAGCAAATAAGTTTAACCACTTGAGGAGATCATGGAAA
>MU228371.1:1421991-1446092 GCA_018584345.1 Thuja plicata | reverse complement strand
TGAAGAACTTGACACATCTGAAAAAGAAAATGAAGATCTTAAACTAAAAGTTAATGGCATGCAAATACTTATCAAGAAACTGAAAAAATAATTAAGGAATTGTTCTTCAAATGATTTGGGAGAAGTATTCAAAAATTTGAATGAAGAAAATTCATCTCTAAAGGATTAGATTGAAGAATTAGATGAAAAGCTATGCAACAATCAAGACGCCTATGATGATCAAGTCAAAGTAAACAAGCAATTAGATGAAGAACTAAAACAAGCAAACATAGAAATCTTGGAGCTAAGAAACAACAAAGATAAGATGGAATCTAAATTGATTGCAGAAAAGAATCATATTGACAAGTTACACACAAGAAAGGATCTGATAGAATCTCAGTTGTGTGCTCAAAAGGTTAAAGGAGATACCAGTGGTATAGGATACAATGAAGCACAAATTCGAGTTGATGCCATGCAAGAAAGAATGAAAGCACCAAAGGACATCACATACACTAAGGAGATTGGAAATCAGACTAAAGACAATGTTGAACCACCTAAGGATGAATGCAAGCTAGTTGACTGTACTTGTTATGCCTGTAACAACCATGGACATATTGCAAGGAATTATAAAGAGGTAAGACCCTTCAATGGTTACTGTTATTCATGCAATAAATTTGGTCATAGAGCTATGAATTGTAAAACAAGTCAGAAGAACAAGAATAAGAATAATCAAAGAAATCAGAATCAGCAAAGACAAAGAAGTTATCCTCAGCAAAATGTTAGAAGCCCTCAGAACATTACATGTCAGATATGTAATTACAATGGACACACAGCCAAGCAGTGTAGCATGATGAATAATAACATCAAACCTCCTATCATTTTTCACTCATGTGGAAAATCTAGACACATCTCTAAGCATTGCAAATCTAGAGCGCAGAAACAGGAAAGCCCTAAAAAGTTAGCAGATTCATTATGGGATGAGGCAGGAGAAATCAAATTTGTGAAAGCTACAAAAGATACGAGAAAGATCTAGGTTGAAGTAAAGAAGGATAATGAAGGGAACAAGGTAGAAGATGCATCCTCAGTGGATGCACCTTCTACTTCTGAATAGTTGACCCTCATGGTCTTAGGGGGAGCTATTCTAGCTCTGAACCCCTGTGTGGCTGGTATACTCACCATCTAAGTATACACCTTGGATTACAATTATTTGGTGACATTATGGTGTTGTATGGAAGAGCACATGATCTAAATTGTTATCAAGAACAAGAATGGAAGTTACAGTTTCTTCTTGTGTCTACGCAATAAGTATTAATGGCATAAATCTACTTCGCAATCACCAAGTCCTCACTTGTAGTCAGAATAAATGATTGGAGATCATAGAATCCCTAGTAGTTATATTATTAATGCATTACAATTGTTCTCAACAGCAAAGAAAGGAGATTGATAATCGTTATTTGTTAAGCAAAGTCATTCGAGTTTGAAACGAAGCCCAAGCACGGACACGTCGTTTCAAAAATTAGTTGAAAACTTACTTAGCAATTGAGTAAGTGGTTGGATAATAAAAGGATCACTTACAGTCAAGAAATAAAGTGTCACAATTACATTCTTTAGTAGATATTGATATCAAGAAACTCTTTGAAACATCTCAAAATTGATTTATCAGTATGCTTCAGCACATGAATTTCATGAAGCGGAATTGGTCAAAATCTTGTTGAGCAGTGTTCTATGTGAGAGTATCAGTATAGCCATTGGAGATATTTGTTTTGGAGCTGACCTGATTTTATCCTTGGAAGCGCACACTTATTATTGATCATCTGAGTGTGAATACAACAAAAGAGTGTTCACGTAAGAGCAGAATTGATTGAAGATACAATTTGAAATATCATGTGAAGAAGCAGATAAAACTATTATAACAGGTCCACAGGATTATGCACCCATAGCCAAGGACATGGAGGATACATTCATGGTTGATAATATTGAAGTATCAATGGAAGAAATGGATATTGATCTAGAAAATTTTGAAGAAACATTTGTGAAAATTATTTATATCAGCAAGAAGATCTATTGATTTAAGATATCACAGAAAAGAAAGCAGAAAGAGAGAAGACTGAAGTGTTGGACAGTTCATCATCATTGTTTTCAAGTTTGACACCCATAATAGACTTAGACTCATGGGGAGTAAATAAGTAAGGGGGAGTATATAATCTGAAGGAGTCATGAAAAATAGATCAGCTATTGCAGAAGAGAATTATATGAAGAAGAGACTCAATGAATTGGTTAGCAAATTTACACTTGATCTTAGTTCACTCAAGGTTGGTCAAGCATCCTTGAGAGATTTTGCAACAAAAGATAGAGAAGATAATATAAAAGGGGGAGTAAATTAATAATATGGAGTATATTATATGATCAAGGTCCTAGCACAAACTTTGAGAAAATGGAGAAGCTACAATATGCATTATGCGCCCATCCATAGATTGTTAATTCACTAATTGCATTTTGGGAGAAAGAGATCCAAAAGTTGCAGATTGCATATCCAGGTATGTATGCTGAGTAAGTACATAGAAGTTTTTTTGAGCACCTTTGTCATTAATTCCAAAGGGGGAGTAGAGTATGAAGAATATGGAGTCTAAGAGGGAGATATAAGATAGAGAGTTTTTGTATAAGAGTACAGATAGTAACTTCACCATATTTCTTTGTTGCCATTAATGAAAAAGGGGGAGATTGTTGGAAAGTTGACTATATTTGTGTATATGACTCTATTTAAGTGTTTTCATTATGGAAAAAAAGTCATATGAAGTTTTGGAGTCAGCACACATTATCAGAAGATCAGAAATTGGCTAAGTACAGAAGACTGGACAGTTAGCAGAGTACCAGAAGAACAAAGCATAAGTGCACGTGAATATGACCAAGTTAGGGAATGTGGCTTTGAATATAATCTTATGAGTATGTTTACATGATAATTCTAAGAGAGAATGATCAGATCTGGAAGTATGAAGAAGATACAGCCAGCTGAAGAGGTACAGCCAGTGAATGCCAGAACAGGATAGAGATTATGGAAAGAGTCGACAGAGATTGTTTTGGTATAGAAGTTGCACATATCCTCAAGAATTGAATCTTTGGATTAGTGATTTTTAGTGATCTAATAATGTGTGGTTAAAGGAACATGACCTGATTCATCCAAAGAAAGAAGTTAGTGCTAATTTGGTGGAGCGGACTGTGTGAAGAGACGCGTCTGTTTGGTTTGAGTAAAGTAGTTGTAACTGATGTTGCGCTGACTTAATGAAGGGTTGCATGCTTATTTAATTGATCAAGATATATCGTAAAAGGTTTCATAAATTTTAAATGTTTGTTTCCTTTGAGGAAGTACTTATAGAAGGTCATTTGTGATCAGAAAAGTTGCGAAAGCCAGAGATAAGAAAAGCAGAGCAGAGTGTAAAAGCAGCAAAGCTATATCTGTCATATGTTGATGATATAGATATTGAAGTAGAATATTTTATGGTGTAGTTAATATTGTTATAGTGCTTTACAAGAGGTTAAAGCATTAGCACACAAAAAGAACCGATCAGACAAGCAGTGTCACAGCAGCAGTTCACCTTCCAGATACAATGTGTATCAAAGATCCAGAAGGTTGTAGCCTTCACCATTTGAGAAGTGTGCTCTTGGACAGTGAGTTCACCACCCCTAACAGGGTTATTTTAAAAGAATCCTAACAGGGTCTGACCCTTAACAAGGTCACTATACTTCATGTATTATAAAGACAACTCCTAACAGGGTTAAGGATCTTCTAATAAAGGATCATAAGAAACTAGTACAGAATGTTTGTGGGTACTAATTCCCACTGGGGTTTTCACCTGCATTGGGTTTCCCCATAATCATATTTGGTGTTATGAGTTGTGTATGTTTATCTTACTTGCATTGATATTCAGTTTAGTACTTAAGCATTAAATTTAATATTCAAGATAAGAAGAAAAATTATTAATAGATAGATCACTGATTCACCCCCCCCCCTCTCAATGATCCTAATCCTAACAAGGTGATCCAAGTGATTTAACTCTCATTGGATAGGGAATTGACTTTCCCTTTTGCAAATAAGGAGTTGTAATTAGGATTTATTTAATTCTTTTTAATTAATTACTTTAGCCATGTATTTGATTGTTTTTATTTAATTGATTTGATTTGTTTTAATTGGCTAAGGCAATTAATGTAATTTAGTGATTAGATCACTTAGGAGATTAAATTTGATTTAAATGAATTATGTCAATTAGTTGAAGAATTGTCATGACATAATTAGGGGTATGATCACACTTAGGGAAAATAGGGTTTATGTTTAGAGTAGACCAAATTAGGGTGGTTACATTTTCCCCTCTTTGAATTGATGTGCAAGCAGCACATTGATTCGAAGAATGATTGATGTTGACTACAAAAAGTTTGAGAATTCCACACTTGATAGAACAAAATGTCTGATGAGATTAGTCTCACACTTGATTGAACTAAGACTAAAATTATTTACTTTGAACTTGATCGAACAAAGGTCAACAAAGATCTTGCAGATATCGATTCTAAACTTGATTGTCGAATGAGAATCGATAATACTGATGTCGAACCTAATCAAACAAAGGTCAGTACGAAGCTGCTAAGAGCTCTGAGGTATCAATTCTAAACTTGATTATCAAATGAGAATTGATAATACTGACTCTGAACTTGATTGAATGAACATCAGTATGAAGCTACTAGGAGCTTAATAAAGATCTGAGAATATGTAGACATAAGATATCCAACTTGTGAGAATTGAAGCTTTCCATCCGACAGTCCCGACTTAGTCAAGGGAAACTGCCATACCCTTAGTCTTTTGATGGTGAAGTCATTTTAATACTTTTTGAGAAATAATTTGATTGATTTAAGTGTGATCATGCCCCCTTGGGAATGAAATTGAAGGAAAAAGAATAAAATCCCTCTTCAGAATGGTATAACACTTGAACTGATCGATTGAATCGAGAAAGAATCAATTAGAAGAAATGAAGAAGTGAAGGTGTGTTAAGAGAAAACACAATTTTACCAAGTTAGCTACATGAAAATGTGAGTTTTCAGTCTAATAAAATGATGTGTGACAAAGATTGTGATAAAAAATGTGCAATTTGATGATAGAGAACCCATAAAATGGATTGCATAAAGCCTACGAATCATTTTCGGAACATGTATAGCAATTCTACATTTTTTGGAAGTTGTCACAAAATGTGTATTGTGTTGTTGAAAACATCATCTGTGCATTTGATTTCATTCTCAATAGATCAGAAATGAACAAAATTGAATTTTGATAGTCTGGGAGGAGTTCTGGAGCTCCTAAATAGCTCAAAAATTTCAATATATATCCCAAAATTCACTTTTTACCCATTCATTTTCACTTTTGTCTTTAGTAATTTTAGAGTTCTATAGAGAAGATGATGGTCCCAATGCATAAACATCGATTCAAGATTTCCCATCGACATCGCACCCAACCGATTACACACCACTAGTGAGTACCTAAAAACCCACCTTTCCATGTTTTCAATTTCCATTTTAGTTGATTGTTGCAATAGATATGTCCCTTTTAATTTTGCGCCACACCCCATATAAGGGATTGCATCCGATTAATCCCACATCACATCACATTTTCACACTAAATCTTGTGTCACATCCTACATATTTTGGATCGCACCCTATTTTCTACCTTAGCATCACATAGGGTAATTTTTATTTAAACTTGGAATTTTTTTGCATCTTGTTGAAACATGATTGCGTCCCCCAACCCGTGGCGCATCCTGTTAAAATAGGCTCGTTTCCTATATTCCCCATCGCATCCCAAAAATCTTGTATCACATCCCATAAAAAGGATCGCAACCTGTAAAAACAAAGTCATTTTTGGTTTAGGAGTTAGGTTTTTTCTATTTTTCACTGTCTTTCTCCTTTTGAAGGCCAAAAATACTTAGCTGATAACTTTTTTGTGTAGTTGCCTTAGTGAAAACACTAAATTGAACCTGTATGTGCTTTATGTTGGCAGATTGACTTTCAGGTTGTTTCCTTCCAAGGTCCCTATCTAGGTTGGGTCCTTGCTTTATCATGTTTATTAATAGATTAGGAGTTGCAGATCATAGTTCAAGTAGGATTATCTTCTTTGATAGATTTACCCGATATTAGGCTAAATCAAGGGTTATTGATTTCGCTTGCCAAGAAATGGCATTCAGATCATAACACCTTTCATCTCCCAACTGGTGAGATGAGAGTCACTCCTGAGATCATGTGGAATATCTTACGGATTCCAGTGATGGGTTGGGAGGTACAGTTTGAGTCCCATTTTGTTATATCCATTTAATCGGCACAGAGATTCTTTGGAGATCAGGCTATAGTGCATTGATATTTGACTTGGGGTCATATGTGAGATCATTATGATCAGCTACCAATATATCTTTCCAAACTAATTGGGGGCATCCTTATTCCTAATAGAGGACAACATGGTTTTATGTGTGGCTAGGTAGATACTCTAGAGAAGATGATTGGAGCATCTCACATATTCGCTAGGGGTAGTTGTATTTTGGCACACATATATAGAGAGCTTCATGAGATTGTTTATCAGTAATCCCATAGCATGACTGTAGGGATTTTAGTGTTACAAATCTGGGCCTAGGAGCATATCCCTATGACATGTTCAATTGTTGATAGGTAGCAAGCAGTTCAACAGTCGTATGTGTATGTGTACTCTGGATTGATTCAGCAGCCCCATCTGGGCAAGGTTGAGTACTAGCATCAATTATTTGATGACATGACAATTGTGATATGGCATCCCTATCTTGATTGTGATGAGTGGGGTTTAGATAGATGGCAGATGCCATACTTCTTTTAGAGTAGATATTTGATTGGCCATACATGGTATATTGTTGAGAGGTTCCTTGTGACAAGTGTTTTGAGACAGTATGGCCGAGTACAAGGAAGATGGTAGCATTTTTTAGTATATGCCCAGATCTGAGATGAGGAGCCAATGTGGGGAGCCTAGTTAGTATATGAGACAACTTAGCAGGCTATCATTCAGATGGTTGTAGTTGGTTGGGACATTCTTCCAGAGGTGATAGATGCGGGTTGTTTTGATGGGTATCTTGCCCATATATTATAGTATCCATTTTTGAGATTCACAGCTCCGGATGAGGTAGTTCCTCATATAGAGGACCCTTTAGATTATGATCCAGCTGATGACAGACTTGTCAGAGGTAGAGCTGAATCCCAGAGAGATATGAGAGGTGGGGGAGGGATGGAGGGAGAGACAAAGGGAGAGATGGTAGGAACCCACCTTCAGATGATGGAGATGATGGTGGGGATGATAGAGGTGGTGGTGCAATGGGTGCCAGTGGCAGCGGAGAGGGCAGATGGAATCATTTTAGGTTTGTGCCTACATGGAGAGATCCTAGTCCTTTGCTTATGAGAGAGCAGCAAAGACCCCCAAGGAAGGTACCCAGTGGATAGGGTCCACCTAGAGATACCAACAGAGGATTTGGCAGGGATGATGATAGTTTATCTCAATGACAGCAAGAGTGTGAGCAACTCAGGGCTAGGGTTACCACATTAGAGGCATTACTGGCTAACAAAGATGCACAACTTGAGTGCTTGAGAGGAGAGCAAGATACACAGGCCTGTATAGAGACACATCAAGGTCAAAGAGCTATGTACTATTTTGGTTTGTATTATTCTGTAGTGCTAGAGGGACAGAGAGCTCCTTCATATTCTCAAGTAGCACAGTAGTCTAAGGGAGCGATGCCTCCACTAGTTCATCCTACACCACCTCCTCCTCCAAATCACGGAGAGGGCGGCAATCAAACCTGATTTTGTACTTATGATATTTTGAGATATTTTTGTATATATTCATTCTGTTGTGGTCATTCATTATATTGCATACTCTTGATACTTGATATCTAATTCACACTAATATTCTAATACTCATTTGTACATTTTTTATTTGTTCCATCATTGATATATCTGAGATAGTTGTTCCTAATCTTGATATGTTCATGGGTTCTCTTTGTTTTGATGGATGTTTAGATTGATGCACATGTGATTATGTTCTTGATCTCTTGATGAATTATATTAGATTCATGTGATGACATCATTTATGCTCTTTGATTTATTATTGATATATAAATGTGTTTCAATGATGCTAGATGAATCTGCAAATGTATGTTTTGGGGATTTTATTTATGCAAATATATGTATGGATGCACTTAGGATGTAAAAAGTAAATTCAATGCTTGAATACTTTGTTTTTTGTATTTTCTCTTTCTCATTTATGAATGCACAATGTATGATATGGATATGCAATGAAATTGTTATTTTAGTAATATAGATTATGTAGTTAACTTGGATTTTCGATGAACCAAGAAATCATTTTGAGCTCAAGTCCCTATATGTTATTTTTCAAAAATGAATCAGGAAATCTCTAAATGCATCTTCATGTAGACTCTTAGGACTGTCACTTATTTGTATACATTGTAGCATTTTTATCATCATTGGGCATTTTGTAATGGACATCATCGGATAGTAAAACTTTCACTAATACCCACTAGTATCATGAGAGTATGAATACTATGTGTATTGGATGAAATGTTGGAAATAAACCTAAGCATCAAGGCATAAAGGCTAGGACAAAAAGTTAGTTATCTCCTTTTTCTATTAAGAATCAAGTTCTATTCAAGTGTAATGTAAGATATGTGACTCACAGTGACCTTCAGTATTCATATCCTTGGGTACATAATGTGTCGTACACCTTACTGAGAATCTGATTTAGAAATAGACAAGGAAATTGGTTCAACCTCATCGTAGTTTACACATAACTGGGATCAAGATATATGTGGATATCCACTCATATTGGCAGTTGTTACCATAAACATCCAAGTTAGGTGAAAATTATAGGATCATTGAAACAATCATCATACATAGAAAACCAAGAAAACATTATGCCCCCTATCCTTGCAACTCTTCGTCTTTGATTAGATGTCATGGAGTAAGTCAGAAGACATAACAATCACCAATTGATAATCAATGAAGGAAAATTCATAATAGCTTAGATACCCCTAGTTTGAAACATAACGGGAACAGAAAAGAGTCATAATAAAACCAAGATTAGTCTATGTGTTTAAGTAGTATTGAGAAATACTGTGGATTCATTTGTCAAGCGCAATAGAAATTCATCAATTGAAATTTGGAATTAAGCAATATTTTTTTCACGTCTGAGTATATGAGATTAACTTTTTTAGCAATTTCAATCCAATGTAGTATTTAGGAACACTTGTTGATTAAAGTGTTGAGAAACAGTAGTACAATTAAAGTGTTTGATTAAAGTGTTGAGAAACACTAGTATGATGTCAGTTACATGTAGGCGGTGTTGAAGAAACACCTTTGTTTGTGATAGGGATATTTTGATGCAAGTATTGAGAAATATTGTTTTGAGAGGCAAACAATCCTAGACAGGATCCTATGACAACCTAGCAGACACAAACTGAACATGCTAGCAAAGATGCGCCCAATGCAGAATGACTATTCCTAAGACACAAATTCAGACCAATCTCAGGAAAGGATATGACATTTGTAAGGAATCAGAGTCAACTAATAGAAAAGGTGTGATCATGAAGGATTAGTATCATCAATGCATTAATAGATCGAGCATAGAGTATGAGCGATGCCAATTTTCCAGGTTTTCACCACTCAGCAAAGCTTATTTGTTTGCTACCAAGATGCATGTTTGCTAGGTTTTTTCCAAGGCACTTTTCTCTTTTTCAAATTTTTTGTTCTTTTTTCTCTTTATTTTTTATTTTTTTGTTAGTATCAAGGTGCTTATTTGCCAAATTTTCACCAAGGATAGCCTTTTTTCAAGAATTTTTCCACTATTTTTGGATTTCTTCAGGATCAATTTTATGATTTTTTTTGGTATTTTCTGAGAATTTTTCACTGCACGGGCTCTGCTAGCCAGATGTCAAGCGTAGAACTGCTTCAAATGTAGAGTATTAATGGGATCAAGAAGAACATCTCCCTCAAGTTTAGCTAACTGGTACACTCCATTCCTAAAAGTTGCAGTAATGATGTAAGGCCCTAGCCAGTTGGGTTCAAAATTTCCTTTTTGTTCTCTATTTGGCTAGTTTTTAGGATTCTCTTTTAGAACGAGATCCCCCACTTAAAATTGTTGTGGTTTGACTTTTTATTGTACCCTTTTGACATTCATTTTTGGTACACTTTGAGATGATTGAACACTTGTTGTCTACGCTCATCAAGGAGTTCTAGTGCATTAATCATATCAATGTGGTATTGTTCATCAGTAACAAGACCTTGGAGAGATACCTGCAAAGATGGAATTTCTACTTCAATAGGTAGCACTTCTTCTACACCATAGACTAGAGAAAATGGTGTGGCTCTAGTTGGTGTTCTAATACTTTTTCTGTAGACCCATAGTGTCGCATTTAGTTGCAAATGTCAGTCTTTGCCAGACTTACTCACAGTTCTATGTATGATTTTAAGAATTTTCTTGTTTGATGCCTCAACTTGTCCATTACCTTTAGGATAATAGATTGAAGAAAAATGTTGAGTGATGTGAAACTGTGTGCAAAGGTCTTCGATGTCTTGGTTTTTAAACTGACCCCCATTGTCTGTTACAATAGAAGAGGGTATCCCATACCTACAAATAATGTAGTTCAAGATGAACATAGCCACATATTTGCTAGTGGCTTTGATCAGCGGCACGGCCTCGACCCACTTAGTGAAATACTCATTGGTTGTAATGATGTACTTGTTTTCACTTGAAGAATTAGGATAAATTTTTCCAACCAAATCAAAGGCTTATTGCTGAAATGGCCAATCCGTTATAAATGGTATGAGTTCTCTAGCAGGAGCATGGATTATATTTCCATGTGTTTGACATTTGTGACATGTTTTTAAAAATAGAACAACATATTTTTCCATCATGGGCCAGTAATAGCCAACTCTTAGTAGTTTTTTAGCTAATGAAAAGTCATTCGAGTGTGATCCACATACACCTTTGTGAACCTCTTTTAATGCGTTCTTTGACTCTTCTTGTTCTAAACACCTAAGAAGCATACTGTCGATACCTCATCTATATAATTTATTAGTAATGAGGACATAACATGATGTTGTTCTAATTAAGGCTTGTTTTTCATTTCTTGATAGGCCATTGGGAATAGTTTAGGCAGTAAGATAGGTAATGATTTTGGCATACCGGGATTGGTCTTGGGAATTTAAAGAACAAATTTCTTGGTACTCAGGTGTATCAAAGGCTAGATACGATAATTCTTCCACCAAGAACTCATAGCAGAATTGATGGTCTTCCAGTTGTAACATGAATGCCAGTGTAGCCATAGCATCTGCAGCTTTATTTCTATTCTTGGTATTCACTGGAATGTGATGAAGACAAAGTATTTTTTCAAGTCTTCAACCAGTTGTGTGTAAGGAATTAATTTTTCATCTTTAGTCTAATAATATCCATTTACTTGGTTAATAATGAGATGGGAGTCACCATACACATGTAACTCTATGATCTTCCATTCCATAGCCAGCTTAAGACCATTCACCAGTGCTTCATATTCAAAAAATTTATTTGTGCATGGAAACATTAGTTTGTATTCCTTGGGTATCTTGTAGCCTTGAGGAGTGATGAATAGAACTCCTAATTCAGATCCTTGTGTGAAAGAGCCATCAAAATACATATTCCATGGATGTTCAATTAAATGCATGATCATGTCATCAGGAAATTCAATTATCAGAGGTGTGTCATCTTGCAAGGGTGAATCAACTAATTGATATGTGAGGACTTGTCCTTTAATAGCCCTTCGATCTACATACTCAATATCAAATTCGCTTAGAATCAGGAACCACTTTGCTAGCCAACCTATTAATGTTGTTTTGCTTAAGAGATATTTAAGAGGATCTATCTTTGCAATAAGCTTTATTGTATGCAACAACATATAATGTCTCAATTTCTATGATGCAAAGCCAACTGCTAAGCAATCTTTTTCAGTTATACTATAATTGAGTTCATAAGACACTAGAGTCATGCTAATATAATTGCTCTTTCCTTTTTATTTTCATCTTCTTGTGCTAGCAATACTCCCAGTGATGTAGCCATAGCTGATATATATAGGAGTAATGACTTTCCATGAATAGGTGTCATTAGAATGGGATGAGTAGCCAAGTAATCTTTTAATCCTTTGAAGTTGTTTTCACAATTTTCGTCCCATTTCAAGGTAACACCTTTATGCAGCAGTTTAGTAAAAGGTTGTGCTCTGTCTTCTAGTTGTGACATAAATCTCCAGATGGATTGGAGTCTTCCTTGTAGTGTCCTCATTTGACTAATATTTCATGGAGGTGACATTTCTAGTATAGCTTTTACTTTCTCAGGGTCCACCTCAATTTATTTTGCTGATACAATAAACCCTAGGAGATTCCTCAATTGGACTCCAAAGGCACACTTCTTTGGATTAAACCTAAGTTGAAATTGCTCCATGTGATCTAGTATCTTTCTTAGGTCTTCAATATGAGTAGTCCTTGTTTTTTACTTGGCTAAGGTATCATCCACGTAATCCTCCATGTTTTTGTGTATTATATCATGGAAGATGGTTGTCATAACTCTTTGGTATGTAGCGCTAGCATTTTTAATCCAAATGGCATGACGTTCTAGAAAAATTTCCCCCATGCGCATGTGAATGTTGTCTTCTCTTGGTCCTCAGGAGAAATATTAATCTGGTTATAGCCCAAGAATCCATCAATGAGAGAGTACATCTAATAGCCTATTGTTAGATCTATAATCATATCAATGTTTGGCAGTGGAAAATCATCTTTAGGACATGCTTTGTTTAAGTCTCTAAAGTCTATGTAAATCCTGATAGATTGATTTGTTTTAGATATTGGTACCACATTAGATACATCTAGTGTAAGTGATGACTCTTATGAATCCAGCTTTCAATAATTTTTCTAACTCTACTTTCACTAGTAATGCAACATGAGGATGCATCTTTCTTAATTTATGTTTCATGGGTTTGGTCCCAGGAGCTATAGATAAATGATGCATTATTAATTTAGGATCAAGTCCAGGCATATCAGTGTAAGACCATGCAAATTTGATCTTTTTCTCTTTCAGGAACTCAGTGAATTTTATCTTTTCTTCTTCTGATAAGGATTTTGTTAAGTGAACAAATTGAGGAGCTTTTATTGTTCCCAAGTTAACTCATTGTATAGGTTCTATCAAAACTGAAGATCTTTCTTGAAATTGTTTAGGGAGGATATCAAGAATCTCATCTTTTGGCACCTCTAAGAGGTTTTCACCATCAGATACGTCTTTTATTTTTATTTTTTAGAATCTGATACTGCCACAACGTGGTTTTCACCATTAGTTATTTTCTTCTTTTTATTTTTCAATTTGTGACTAAGAAACTTGATATCCTCCTCTATCATGTTCACACTCCTTTCATTGGTGGAAGAAGGATAAGGTTCACAAGCATTTAGGTAATAGGAAAAAGTGTAGTCATTGAGAAAGTTCATGATTGGAGTAGGATATGAATTAGTCCAATCAATTATGTTAGGTTTTATCAAGGATAATGATTCAGATTTTGGTAAGGACAACATCGCATCAGCATCAAAACTATTAACTGACAAGACATGTTTCGTTAAGTCAATTTCTACAGCATTTAGATAATCAAGAGTCAAATCGTCATTAATAGGGTCATTGTTAGTAATATTCAGACCTAACTCTAGTGACCCATCAGTTGATCTTTCTTCTTCTTCTCTCATCAAAATGGAACTCATAGCTTGTATCCTTAGAATGTCCTCTAGACCTAGTAAAACACCACTATCACCATCAAAAACCCTAGGCAGTGGTATCTCATCTAATTCTGGAACAATAGTAGTGTTAGGGGAAGTGTTATAACTCTCTCTCTCTCTGATAGAGATGCAAATTTATGAATCAAATCTACCTCAATGTCCATAGTAGCATCAGATAGGTTATCCCATTCATAATCATGTGAGTCTATTATTTCATCATCAGATCTATTTAGAAACTAAGCAATAGTTACTTGATGTACCCTATTAGCCACTTGTAAATCAAAGTGACGTAAATCTAGGACATGTGAAATTGTGACCAACTTCCCCTAGTTAGGATGTAAATCTTGTTTTTGGGGTATTTCTTCAGGAGTTTCTTCTATCAATGGGACTTTTGGAGAGTCTTCTATTGTTTCCTCTACTTCTTGGATAGTAGCTTGTGGAAATAAAGGAACATGAGTCTCTTGTGCTAAAAAAGTAGGTGCATATCTTTCTTCTTGATATTCATGATACGTTGTACCAATATGAAATAATCTCTCATAGGTCCATGGTTATAATGTTGTTTCTTCTTCATCGTCCCTTTCTTCATCAAAGATTGGACCATCTCTTTAAGTAGGGTTTTCAGAATTGTTATTGAAACATAAACTTCTTTTGTCTTTGGTGTTTCTGAATTCCATGTGTATAGGTTCAACATGTTCTTTTCCTTTATATCCTAAAGGTCCCTTCCCTTTATATCCCATTTGTTTGAGAATGTCATATCCTTTTCCATACTTTTCTAGGGATATCTCCACATGTTTTACCTCTTTTTCTTTTGGTTCTCCTTTGTAGAGCCAAGCTAAGACTTCTTTATCTTCTTTTTCATCATCTTGAGAAGTAGAGGCTCTAACCATACCAATTGCTTTATGAATGTCTTGTTCTTTTGATGTTGTAGGTATGAAAGATGAGGAAGGTTTCCCATGAGATCTTGGAGACATAGGAAGTTCTGTTAATGATGGGGTCATGTCTAGTTTGTATTCTCCCATACTAGTTTCTTCAAGTTTTAGTTTCTTTCCAAAACTTCTCATCACCATGTCTTTAGACGTTTCAAGTACAAATTCTTTTGGGAATTTCTTATTATGAGGAACGATACTATATTCTTTGACACTGTTGCAAGTATAGCTTGCATCTACAGGAATTGTTACTTCTACCCCATTATGTGGGAATTTGATGCATTGGTGGTAAGTGGATGGTAGTGCTTGCATTTCATGTATCCAAGGTCTCCCTAGTAAAATGTTATAGGCCAATGGTAGATCAAGAACTTGACAAATCACATTCCGTTCAAATGGTCCTATTCTGATTGGTAGAACAATGATTCCTTTGGATGAACTTTTTTCTTCATCATAATCTTTGATAGTTATCTGACTCCTTGAGTCAATGGTTTGTTCTAAAAGTCCCAACTTCTTTATTAGATTGAGAGTGCATATTTTCAACCCTGCACCTCTATCTATCAATACACGTCTGACACAAAATTTGTGAATCAAGACTTCAATGTGTAAGGGTTGGTTATGCGGGTGATTCAATGACTTATCATCTTATTCTAAAAAAGATAGGTAATGTGGAGCTGAGATATGATTAACCATTGCATGGAACTTGTCTTCATCAATGTCTTTTGGAACATTTGCAGAATGTCGGGCTTGTTCAAGAACTTTCCTATGCACTAAGGAGATCTTTAGTAGCTCAAATATAGAAATTTGAGCTGAGGTTATTTGTAGTTGATCTACCAAGTTATAGTTTGTAGACGATATTATAATTGTTTGTCTTGTTGCTGCTAGTTTCAGAATTGTGACAACTGGTGTTTTGTAATATGTCACTTATTTGGATGAGGATTGTGCTCCTTTGATCGTGACTTGTGCTTAACTTCAAGTCATCGCGTTTGATTGTATTGATGTGTCTTTAGCACCTTTAATAGTGATCACATTGATTGATTTGTATTTAATGTCCAACATGTTGATCACATTGTCATTATTAGAGTAGGTTTAATTTACTTCTTTTCATTTTCCTTTAGAAGCTTCCCCTTTTTTTGTAGTTAGGGAATGGTTTATTAAATGTCATATGGTATTCATTAGTGGTATGTCCCTCCACTTTGATTTTACCTCCTTCAATAAGGTCTTCTATAACATGTTTAATCTTAACACAGTTATTAGTCTTATGTCCCTTGTTTTTATGAAAGACACAATAAGAATTGGCATCCCACCATCTTGGTTTGACTTCTGGTTCCCATGGTTTTAAATCGTGAATTGTGAGGACTTTATTATCCAAGAGTGTCTTCAAAACTATCTCAATAGGTTCCCCCAATGGAGTAAATGTTCTTTGAGGTCTAGTCCATGGTTTTATCTTGTTATTCTCATTGTTTTCTCTTGGTATTGTGGTTGTTACCTTGGCTTCTTTGTTCACTTGTAAGTTGTTCGTTAGATTGAACACTGCTGGTTTAGGATTAGCATTAGATGCATCTACCACTCCATCATTAACAATGTTATTGTTTTGTTTCCACCACTTAGGCTTTTTGTTATAGTTGGTAGATTTTTTATCACTTTGGAGTATGATTTCTCCTTTCTTAATCATGACATCTTTAGCACGGATGGCATTTTTGATCATCCTATCAAAGCTTCACGAATCTTGCATTTGTAATACATTGTTCATTTCGGGTACCAAGTTGTTAATAAATATTTCCATCTTCTCTTATTTGGGTACTACCCTGGAGCACCTAGAAAATATTTTCCTCCACCTTTATAAAAAGTGTGTAAAGGATTCACCGGTTCGTTGCTTCATGTTACATAGGTCCATCATGGTTACATTATGTTGTATATTATAGGAGTAATGTTGGACAAAATGTTGAATTAACTCCTCAAAAGACTTCACACTTGGTGTGATTTTGGAGAACCACTCCATAGCATTTCCGCCTAAACTTCCTAGAAATAGCCTCATTAGGTATGTAGGTTCATGCATGTACCCAATGCTTAGAGCACAAAATTCTCTCACATGGTCATGTGGATCAGTTTCTCCCATGTACTTGTCATATTTTGGCCTTGCCATGTTGGGAGGAAATGGAACCATGTTGATACTCTTGTCAAAAGGAAATGGACATATGTGGTCCAAAGAGTAATTTTTGTTGGTTTGACCTTTTCTTGCTTGAGTGTTGCAATTTCTACTTGCATCAAGGTCAATTTTTGGTGAGAATAGAAATGTGTGTTCATACCTCTTTCTTTTTTAGTCTCTCAACATCATAATCTTTAGGAATTTTGACTCCAAGAGATGATATATGTAGGAAATACTTCTCCTTGTCTTCACCAATAATTCTTTCCAATGTCCTTTGGAATTTTCTACTTTGTCTGAGTTTGTTGTACTCTTCCTCAGGTAAGTCTCCATCACTATCCAAGTCAAACAAAGGATGGTTGATATGTAGTTCTTCTTTGCTACTATTGTCTTGATTTTCTTGGTTTTGGTCATTGTTGTATTCCTCAAAATCTCTAATCCATTCTTGATGAGGAGTGCCCATTGTGGGTGAGTCTTAATTGAATTGGGTGAGTCTTAATTGAATAGGGGATTATGAGATGTATCTCCTTGATGATATTGTAGTAATATATGAGGCACTTCATATTTGTTAGCAAGATACTTGTTGCATCTTGTGTTAACCATGAAAGTTGGATCTCAACTTTGTCAAAGTTTTCCAATAGTGTCAAATAGAGTCTCAAATTGGCCAAGTAAGTTTTTACAAGTAGAATTTTGTTTGTGTTTGGTAAAAGTGAATGACTTCAGCGTCAGAGGGTTATAATTCCCTGATAGTGAGCTGAGAATCAATAGTTTTTGATATATGAGAAGACCACATGTTTTGAGACCAATTATGAGAGTCCAAGAGGACATGCAAGGTAGACTCCTAAGAAAGCTATGAAATAGCAACATGTGGACCAGCAAGAGCAATAGGACCAGACTGAAGAGCCAAAAGGGTATCCAAAAGTACTAAATTTCTTTGAGAAACACTTGTGTAAGGGCCCACTGTCCTGAATGTGACTCCCTAAATGTGATTTTTGATATGTCAGATGCAAGCTTCTGCTAAACCAGATGTGAGCAAGTTCCCTAAAAGTGAGCCAAGAATAACCAAAAATGATGCAATACCCTAGATGTGAGCTAATGCAACCAGATGCGAGTTTAAATAGACAAAAAATGAGCCTCTGATGTTTCTAAGATTTTTTTCAAATTTGTCTTGAAATGTGTGAAATTTGTCTGACAACAAAGGTTTTCTGAGACTTTTCCAGTGATTTTTAAATAGCATGTATGCCAGGGAATAAAAATTATTGCTTATTTTTGGAGTTATCTTTTTAATGAGGTTTTCGGACACATTGAGCAATGTTCTTTTGTTAAGGGTGATCAAACACTTTCTCTATTCCCTAGTTTCTAAGTATAGAATGAAAGTATTTGCTCATAGACTCATGTACACACTCACATGCTAATCAGAATACGACCATCACCAAGCACACAATGGCTCCAGTCATGATGTCGTATTAGCCGACTCCAAATGCAAGTGAGGGCACGAAATGATGAGTATCTTGGGGCAATTACTATTTGCCTTGCACAAAGATTATCACCCTTTCGGAGATAAATCAGGTTTTTTTTACTACAAGTGTTTATTATATTGGAGCATCCATTCACAACCATCTCCCATAGAATTGCACAAGGAAAAATTGAGGTGTATAGCCCTATGAGTACTCAAATGTGTGTAGTCTTGCAAGCAAGATTCAAACGGCTCCACTCTACACACACTCAAGCATGTTCAAGAAATGATTTCAAAATTCCAGGAACAAAACTGATTACGTCTTCTAAGGATGTGGCTTACAAGGAATAATATTGATTATAGTGAGTTGGAAGGGTTGGCATAAACCTGTCCTCACTTGGGTCATCCCGGGAGATTTTTTCCTCAACCAGCAGGCCCTCTAATGCTTTTGAAAGCAATGAAAAGGGTTGGTGAGGTTAGGAGTCTAGATTTATGATTCTTCAAAAGAAGAAGAGCATACTCTCCTATTCCATGTAATTTTCTCCCACAAACACACCAAACAAGTTCATTTCCTCAAACTACTTCACTCAAAACTCAATCTCCCATGACGAGTCTTTGATTCCTCCACTTGGAAAGAAGAGTAAATCCTCTAGTGAGACTAAATAGTAAGCTTAAGTTAGACTTTAAGTTCCTATTTTAAGAAATCACAAAGTATTTGAAAAGAAAATTTGTGTTGTTCAATTTCCCCAAATTAGGTGATTTTCTTGTTCATTTACTTTCCCAAATTTAGACAATGAAATTTGCTTTGTTCATTTTTTTCCACAAGATTTAATGCTTTGATTGTTCAATTACTTTCCCAAAAATAATTATACAATGTGCTTGTTCATTTAACCACAAGATTTAATGCTTTAATTGTTTAATTACTATCCCCAAAATGAATTATACAATGTGAGTTTTCCTTGTTCAATTTTTCCCCAAATTCTTCTCAAATCCTTAATTGACTTTTGAGTTTCTGATTTTCCTTAAAGGAAAAGAGCATAATCATTTGGTCAATTAGTAAGTGATTGGAAAATGTAATTATCTTTTAAATATTTGAACAAATGAAATAAAATTGGACAATCTTACAAACTGCAAAACCACAAGTTACTAGTTACTTTCCACCTTTTTGAGAAAAAAGGCTCTGACGGCAACCTGCAATCAATAGTTAAGATGTATAAAGGACAGAAATAGACAAGATCACAAGATTAGTGGTTAGACATTTCAATTTTCAAATTAAATAAATAGATGTGATTGCCTTTCCTAGATGTGAAACTAGATATCCTGGATGCGAGGCCCTTTCCTGAATGTGATTCTTTGCACAAAAGGTGACACAAAATCTTACCATATATGATACTTTACCAGATGCAATGTATAAATCACTAAATGTGAGTTTAGAAACCCAAGAAGCAATTTGATTTCCTATATGCGACATGATTTCCTAAATACGAGCCTGGATCAACAAAAGGTGACTCTGGACCTGGAAATAGAGAGCTAAAATCAGTCAAAAATGATTAGAAAATGAGGTAAAATCCAAGGATTTGCCCCACAATGGGCACCAAAAATGTGTGTATTTTGTGGATCTATTAGTTTCAACACAACAATTCAATATGTCATTGCGTTAGTGAAATAAACATTTAAATCAAGGGGAAAATACACAAATATCACTAAATTTGACATATTTCTTCCTATCTAAGAAGAGTTTTAAGAATGTTATAATTTTCCACTATATTATGCATTAATCAGTGACATATTCATGCTTAGAATGGAAGATTTAAAGGATTTCAGCTAAAACGCTCAAGAAAAGTTCATTTTAAAGCTCTAAATGAAAGATTATGATATTTTCTAAGAAAGTTGAGCTAAAATGCAATAGAAATCTCTAAGAATATGAGCAACATAAGTTTGCAAATGAATTCTAAAATAAGGGGCCTGTTGATATCAAAATTCATTCCATTTATAAAATAATTTGAGGAATGAGAGGTTAGGATTGAAATTTGAAGAGAGGTGAAGATTGAATCTTTGGTGATCCATGTGAGGTGATCCAAGTGATCTAACTCTCATTATCTAGGGAATTGACTTTCCCTTTTGCTAATAAGGAGTTTTAATTAGGATTTATTTAATTTCTTTTAATTAATTACTTTAGCCATGTATTTGATTGTTTTTTAGTTAATTGATTTGATTTGTTTTAATTGGCTAAGTGATGTAGAGGGTTTGATACTCTAGAGCTTTTCCTCACTCTTAGATGATTCTTTGTATATTCCAACCATCCAATGGTTTTTCCTTGTTGAATATTCCTTCAATTAGGATCTCCAAGACCCTCACTACCAACTTATCCTCCAAGGTATAGTTGGTCTTTAGAATATTTCCAAGTTTCCAGGCTTAACTAGTCCAACTAGTTCACTAAATGCCTAGTTTTTTTCACTAGAACTCCTATAATTCCAAACCTCTACTTAGGATCTTCCCACACATTCACCAAGACTCCTATAAATCTTCTTGACCCATCCTAGGTCATTCTGAACTCTTTCCAATACTTCAAAACTCTTTACCAATCTAATTGGTCAATATTTCACTGGGAGGCCTAATTGCCTAATTCCTAGTAGGTCTATGTTCATAGTTTTAGGGATATTGCTCCAAAACTCCCAAAATTACCCCACAAAAGACCTTGAAAATATTCAAGGTATCAACCAACACTATTATAATCCAAAACCCTAACTTCTAAAAGCACTCATAACCCTAGTTTCTTGCAGGCCCTAGATTTCAGCCTATTAATTAGACCTCTGGACCAATCAGCATACAAAATTATCAAAATGATCTCAAATATTTGATACACCTCCTTCCACCTTTGAATCCTCTTAGGATACTATCTATGGAATCTAAAAATTCCACTAAGTCTTTCCCAAAAGGTCATGAGTGCTTGATCAAATTCCTTCTTCTCCCTGTCCTGGCTCACCTGGATTCACCAGTCAGCTATAGGGATTTCTACTTGGCCTAGGATATCCACTGCAACTGAAAGAAAGGAAACAAAAAACATATCTGTGGGCTCTAACCCTAATCCCCTATGGTTCTAGTCAATTCCACTGGTGGGATTCTAGGTTAGATCCATTTATAACTAGGTAGCATTGTATTGTCTCTGACAGACCAGTGACCCACAAAATTCTCTAACTTTACAATGCAAGAAATTGAAAACAAACTAACTATTTTATATGAAAGAAAAATTAATCTACTACACTCCCATGGATCTCGATCTCCTCTCCCAATTTGAACATGGCTGTACAGGAGTAGAGAAACAATGCAAATTACAAGAATGCAGATACAGTCATCCGTACAGAGGTGTCAAAAATAAGTGTTGCAATCCAGAATCTCATTAACCATTCCCAAACATCAAATCTATGATCATATACCAAGCATGGGGTAGTTACAACCAATCTAACTATATTTTTAAATTTCTTGCAAAAGTTGCTCGAGCAACTTTCAAAGTTGCTAGCAACTTTTTACACTTTGTGCATTTTGACTTTCCTTGTCAACTTGGTGGGTGAGTTTGAATTTTATGACCCTACATAGGATACGTGGGGTCCTAAAACACCCCTTAAACCCATATTGCACTAAAATTTCAACTCCCAAATTAGCCCAAAGTGACCCTAAATCCCCTAATGAGCACTAAGGCTCTTACAAACATGAAGTTAATTTGACATTGCATCCAACCCATTGGAAATTATTCCAACACACACAAACACCTAAGAAAACCCTAAATCACACCAAAACATCAAATAGGTAGGTGCCCTGCACCATACTCCCCTGGATAAAATAACTCAAGTCCCTTGAGTTAGGAGGTCTTCAATGGTGACCCCATGTTTCAGAATGTCTAGCTTTGTCATCCAAGTGGCCTCATCTTCTGGTAGTCCCTACCACTTGACTATTTATTCCTTATAGTTACCCTTCCTTGTCTTCTTTATCACTTTAGAATCCAAGACACTTTCCAATTTCAATGGCAATGGGGTAGGCAAGTCTTTCACCCAATCATCATCCTCCCAATCTACAAGTGTAGACTTACCTATGTCTAGAGATGATCCCTTATAGGGATACAAGTCACAAACATTGAAAATGGGTTAAATGCCCAAATCAGGAGGCAACTCCACTTTATAGGCATTCCTTCCATACTTATGTAAAATCTCCAGTGGCCCTATCTTCTTCATGAGTAGTTTAGTTGGTTGGCCTTTGGGTAGCCTCTCCTTCCTGAGGTAGGAAAGGAATAGATCCCCTAATTTGAACTACAAATCTCTTCTTGATTGATCAACCTTGGACTTGTACTTCTCCACTTGCTTCTGTAAAGTCTTGTTGACTTGTTCATGCGGTTCCTTCATCTGTTCTGCATATGACTCTCCTTGTGCACTTCTCTTGTCCTTCAAACTAAGATCTCTCAAATCCAAGATTCCTCTATGGTTGACCCCATACACTATCTCAAAGAGTATTTTCCCTGTACTCCTATTAATGGAGTCATTATAGGCAAATTTTTCCTGCCCTATGATATGATCCCATGACTGACCATGTTGTTTAGTCAAACACCTTAGCAAGTTCCCAAGTGACCTATTGACTACCTCCATTTGGCCATCTGATTGTGGATGGTAGGCTAAAGAGAAAGACAAATTTTTTACAAGCATCTTCCATAGGGTCCTCCAAAACTGACCCACAAACTTACTATCTCTGTCACTCACAATATTCAGGGGCAAGCCATGGATCCTCACAATGTCCCTAAAGAATAGAACTACAATTTGAGAAGCATCATTTTTTTTCTTGCATGGAATGAAGTGTGCCATTTTTCTAAAATGTTCCACCACCACAAACACACTTTCATGACCCATAGGTGTCTTTGGTAACCCCAAAACAAATTCCATACTAAGACACTCCCAAGGCCTTTGGGGTATGGATAGGGATTGGTATAACCCACTATTGTTGCTTTTTCCTTTTGCCCTCTGACAAATATGACATTTTTCTACAAATATCCTCACATCTAATTGTAACATAGGCCAATAGTAGTGCCTATTCACTTGCTCCAAAGTCTTATCCACCCTAAAGTGGCCCCCCAAGCTGCCTTGGTGTTTGTCCTTCACAATGTTTTCCCTCATTGAGCATTGAGGAATACACATAAGGTGACCTTTAAACAATAGGCCTTCTTGCAACACAAACTCACTAAAATCCACTTTGAAACCCTACTGAAGCTTCACACATGCTTCATAGGCTTCTCTAAAATCCTTTTCCTCCTTGTATAGGTCCTTCAAATCATCCATCCCTACACTTTGCAATTGTATCTCCTGTATTGTGAGTACTCTTCTGCTAAGAGCTCTACAACCTTGTTGCTAACTCCCTTCTTGTGATTTATGACAAATTTATAATCCTGCAAGGATTCTACCCACTTCAACTATCTCTGATTCAATTTTTCTTGCCCATTCAGAAAACTTAGAGCATGGTTATCAATGTAGACCACAAACTCCCTAGGTAATAGGTAGTGTCTCCACTTCTTAAGGGCTTGTACCATAGTATATAACTCCAAATCATAGGTGGAGTACTTTTGTTTAGCCTCATTTAACTTTTCAAAGAAGAAAGCCATAGGATGTCCTTCTTGGCTTAGCACTGCTCCAATAGCCAACTTGCTAGCATCACATTCTACCACAAATAGTTGATTGAAATTAGGGAACCTAAGAGTAGGTAGTTCTGCAATCCT
>MU228371.1:1411332-1421941 GCA_018584345.1 Thuja plicata | reverse complement strand
ACATTCTACCACAAATAGTTGATTGAAATTAGGGAACCTAAGAGTAGGTAGTTCTGCAATCCTCTTCTTTAACATTTCAAACCCTTGGTTTTCTGCCACAGTCCACTCAAACTTGCATTTGATTCCAACTTTTATGGTGTTAAGAATAGGAGTACACACATGACTAAAATTTCTCACAAATTTCCTATAGTAGGAGGCCAACCCATGGAAACTCCTAACATCCCCTATGGACCTAGGTGTAGGCCATTCCAATATTGACTTAAATTTTTCAAGATCCATCTTCATGCATCCATTAGCAACCACAATACCAAGGTAAACTAGTTCAGTTTTGAGAAACTCACACTTTTCTTGATTTATCATCAACTTCTCTTGATGTAGCTTTCTCAAGAACATCTCCAAATTCTTCATGTGCTCCTCTTTGGACCTACTAAAGATCAAAATATCATCAAGATAAACTATTACAAATTTACCAATGAACTCCGCTAGCACTTCATTCATGAGCCTCATGAATGTGCTAGGTGCATTACTTAGGCCAAAGGGCATTAATAGCCACTCATACATCCCTTCATTGGTCTTGAAGGTTTTCTTCCACTCATCACCAAGCCTCACTCTTATTTGATGATATCCTGACTTCAAATCCACCTTAGAAAAATAGAAAGAACCTCCCAAATTGTCCATCAAATCTTCTATCTAGGGCATTTGGAACCTATACCTGATTGTGATCTTGTTTATAGCCCTGGAATTCATACACATCCTCCATTTTCCATCCTTCTTAGGTGCAAGTATTGTTGGAATAGAACATGGGCTTAAACTCTTCCTTATCAACCCTTTATCCAACAAATCTTGAATCATTTTTTCTATCTCTACATTCTGACTTGGTGTCATCTTATATGCTACTTTGTTTGGAAAATTTTCTCCAGGAATGAGGTCAATCTGATGACTCACATTCCTCATATGTGGTAATACACTTGGAAAACCATTATCTACTATGTCATGGTATTTCTCTAACAATTCTTGTATCTCTGGTGGAAAACTGACTTTCTCCTTAGTCTCCTCCTTTGGTTTTATCACTACTACACAATAGACCCATTTCTCCTTCTTCATGGCCTTTAGAAACTCCTTCCCACTCAATAACATCACACTTGTCCCCACATGCTTCTCCTCATTAGGCTTTGGTAAAGGATCCATCTAAAACTTCTTCCCCAACTTGGTGATCACATAAGTATTCATTTCCCCATCATGCATTGCTTTGACATCATACTGCCATGGACATCCTAGAAGCAAATGGCATGCATCCATAGGTAGTATGTCACATAGGACCTTGTCCTTATACTCTCTAATCTCAAACTCCACCAAAGTTTGTTCATCCACCACTATTTATTGACCATTGTTCAACCATTAAACCTTATAGGGTGTGGTATGAGGTATCCTCCTTAGTGTCAATTTGTCCACCATCTCTATGGATACTATGTCCTCAGTGGAGCCAAAGTCTACAGTTGTCTTAAACAAGTTCTTCCTTTGAGGTGGCTCTATAGTGTTAGGCACTTTCAACAAAGTTCTCCTTAACATCAAGTTCTCTCCATCCATTACTGGCCCTGCCTTGGAAATGGGATAAGTAACACTTTGTGTGTCATCCTCTTGTACCAAATTATTCCTTCTATCCCCCATTTAAGATGAGGAAGTCTTTTCAGGACACCTACACATTGTGTGACCCACTTGATTGCAGTTATAGCACCTACCAGTGAAGACTGAATTGGATCTTCCATGGGATTGAAATATTCCTCTAGGAGGCCCTCTTCCTTTGTATCCTCTTCTCTAAAAAGATCCCCTAAATTGATTGCTCCCACTGTTATCCATAGATTGATTATCATCTTTTCTATTAGGGCTTTTTCCCCTACCAAAGTTACTCCTTCCTCTCTAAAAACCTCTATTATTATTACCACTTCTTCCTCTTTGATGGAAGTCATTCCTCCTTCTAGCCTTATCCTCTTCTCTTAAGGCCAATTGGAAACATTTGTACATACTGTCAGGAGCCATCATGCTAATCTCATCTTGTATCCCTTTTCTCAACCCATTGAGATACCTTGCAACCTTCTCCATTTCCTCTTCTTGTCTTCTATCCCTTAGGCTCAACTTGTGAAACTCCTCGGTGTAAGCACTCACTGTCATCTCCTTCTATCTTAAGTTCTGCAACTTTTGGTACATTTGGATTTCATAATCAGTAGGCAAGAATTGTGCCCTCAATCTGATTTTCATCCTCTCCCAAGAAATAATATTTTTCTTTCCATTGGTTTCCCTATCATCCTACATCATGTTCCACCACACCTATGCAGATCCCTTGAGTCTAGCCTTAGCATAGTTGACCCTCTTATCCTCGAAGATTTCTTTGTAATCAAATTGCTTGTCAATGGCTTCAATCCAATCCAACAACTCTTCTCCATTTAGGCTACCAGAGTAATATGGTATGTGTTCAATGCTATCCTTTTTAAGGGACTTAAAAGCATCCAAGAATACCTTTTTCTCTATATCCATCTCAGGTTCATTTCCTTTGTTTGATGACTCTTCTACCTGACTTTCATCATCTGCATCACTCTCATCTCCCCATTCAGTGATCTTCTTTTTGCCCTTTGTCTTAGACACACTAGCCTTCTCCAAGAGGCCCTGAACCAATTCCACTATGGAATCCCTACTCATTGCCTTAGGAGGCATGTTTTCAACCTCTTGGCTCTCTGCCACTTCATACATACACAACCTTCAAGAAAATATGGCTCTGATACCACTCTGATGCAGAGGGTTTGATACTCTAGAGCTTTTCCTCACTCTTAGATGCTTCTTTGTCTATTCCAACCATCCAATGGTTGTTCCTTATTTAATCTTCCTTCAATTAGAATCTCCAAGACCCTCACTACCAACTTCTCCTCCAAGGTATAGTTGGTCTTTAGAATATTTCCAAGTTTCCAGGCTTAACTAGTCCAACTAGTTCACCAAATGCCTAGATTTTTCACTAGAACTCCTCCTAGAATTCCAAACCTCTGCTTAGGATCTTCCCACACATCCACCAAGACTTCTATCAATCTTCTTGACCCATCCTAGGTCATTCTGAACTCTCTTCAATACTTCAAAACTCTTTACCAATCCAATTGGTCAATATTTCACTAGGAGGCATAATTGCCTAATTCCTAGTAGGTCTATGTTCATAGTTTTATGGCTATTACTCCAAAACTCCCCAAATGACCCCAAAAAAGACCTTTAAATGTTAAAGGTATCAAACAACACTGTTAGAATACAAAACCCTAACTTCTGAAAGCACTCATAACCCTAGTTTCTTGCATTCCCTAGATTTTAGCCTATTAATTAGGCCTCTGGACCAGTGAGCATAAAAAATTATCAAAATGATCTCCAATATTTGATTCACCTCCTTCCACCTTTGAATCCTTTTAGGAGACTATCTAGGGAATCTGAAAATGTCACTAAGTCTTTCCCAAAAGGTCATGAGTGCTTGATCAAATTCCTTCTTCTCCCTGTCCTGGCTCACCTCGATTCACCAGTCAGCCATAGGGATTTCTACTTGGCCTAGGAGATCCACTGCAACTACAAGAAAGGAAACAAAAAAAACTATCTACAGACTCTAACCCTACTCCCCCCATGGTTTCAGTCAATTCCACCGGTGGGATTCTAGGTTAGAGCCATTTTTAACTAGGTAGCATTGTATTATCTCTGACAGACCAGTAACCCACAAAATTCTCTAACTTTACAATGCAAGAACTTGAAAAAAAAACTAACTACTACATATAAAAACTAAATGAATCCACTACACTCCCATGGAGCCCGATCTCGTCTTCCAATCTGTATACAGCCGTACAGGAGTAGAGAAACAATGCAAATTACAAGAATGCAGATACAGTCATCCGTACAGAGGTGTCAGAAATAAGTGTTGCAATAAAAAATCTCATTAACCATTCCCAAACATCAAATCCATGCTCATAGATCAAGCATGGGGTAGTTACAACCAATCTAACTACATTTTTCAATTTCTTGCAAAAGTTGCTAGCAACTTTTTGCACTTTGTGCATTTTGACTTTCCTTGTCAACTCAATGGGTGAGTTTGACTTTTATGACCCGAGATAGGATATTTAGGGTCCTAAAACACCCCTCAAACCCATAATGCACTAAAATATCAACTTTTCCCAAATTAGCCCAAAGTGACCCTAAATCACCTAATGAACACTAAGGCTCTTACAAACATGAAGTTAATTTTTCATTGCATCCAACCCCTTGGACATTATTCCAACACACACACAAACACCTAAGACAACCCTAAATCAACCCAAAGCATCGAATAGGGAGGAGGTTCCCTACACCACTAAGGCAATTAATGTAGTTTAGTGATTAGATCACTTAGGAGATTAAATTTGATTTAAATGAATTATGTCAATTAATTGAAGAATTATAATGACATAATTAGGGGTATGGTCACACTTAGGGAAAATAGGGTCTATGGTCAGAGCAGACCAAATTAGGGTGGTTACAGTATCCTTTATCAAATAGTTGTCCAACACTCAAAAGACTATATTTCAAACCTTCAACATATAGAACATCATCAGTATTAGTCTGACCATCAAGACTAATAGGACCTTTCCCATCAAGCATGCAAGGAGTATCATCGCCATATCTGATAACACCACCATCGTATCCTTCCAATTTCACAAATTTGTTTTTGTCTATGATCATGTGTTGTGAAAATTCATTATCAATTGATGACATGTAACTGATTGAATGTTTGAAGATGTTAATTTGATCACTGAAATGCAGAAAGATAATGCAAGACATTAAATGAGTTAATGGATTGTATTTTCATTAATGTCAACTTGATATAATATGATCAGCTATATTCAAAGTTTCAAAGACTTCAGAGAATCAAATAGATAAATATTATACTTTCAGGAATGCATAAAATACCAGCATTCACTAAGTGACTTCAAACACCGACGGTTAGTGGAACCCGACGGATAGAGAAAACTGAGAGCAAAGTCAAAGTGATGCCTGAGTAAAGAAACCGATGAGAAATACTGACAATTAGAATCACAAGCATTACTGATGACTAGAATTACAATGTTAATTGATGGACAGACAAGCCTGAAGGACAGACAACACCAACAGAGAAGCCCAAGGAGAACTAAAGTGTTGACCAAAGCTATCAAAGAGTTAAAACACCAAAGTTAACTAGAGTTAAGAAACAACAAAATACTTAGCTAGCAGAGCTAAAGATATACTTAACTAGTTGTTAACATTGTTTTTGTCAACAATTTAAAGCCAGAGATAAGTAAAATATTTAAATATGCTTTATATTGTTGTAATTAAGATTCCTATGAGATAAAACAAGAGTTAAGCTTTAAATCAATATTGGATAAGATTGTAGATCAAGCCAAGAACAAGAAAACCAAGAAGTGAGAAACGGTGATATCATGTCTATAAAGTGACAAATTAATTCATTATGAATTAAAGGGAGTGAATGAAAAAGAAGGATGTTGAAAAGAAACTGATGAAGAACAACTTCATACAGTCCTAATCAATAAAGCTAAGGAAAGAGCTAAAGATTTTTGTGGACACTGAGTAATAGAGAAGCACATCATCACCAATCATAAAGAAGTGGAGCAAAGATATTGAAAAGACATATTGATTAGAAAAGTAAAATGAGATTACAATAGATCTAAGAATTTGTAGGTATAAGTTGTATGTGTGAAAAGATCATTTACTGTTTTAGTTTAACCATTGATTCAGAAAGTCTCTTAACCATGCAGTACTTAACAATCCTTTCTATATTGAGATACATCCTAAGGAGTATCAAAAATTTTGATCATGAAGATAGCATGAGACGTCAGATACCATTTGACAAACTACACTGGGTTTGGTCATACAAGGTAGCATAGAGATGACTGATATCAAGTGATAAACTATTCTATTTAAATCCTCTAACAAGGTCACACCTAACAATGTGTTTGTAACCTTTAATAGGGTTGTCTCTTTACCGAGCTCACTTTAGAAGAGTGAAAATTTTGGGTTACCAGTCCCAAGTGGTTTTTCCCTTAATAGGGTTTCCACGTTAAAAATCCATGTGTCAATGTTTTTATGAGTCATTACTTTAATGTTTTGCATTACACATAACTAATCTAGATTGATCGGTATACACTAAGAAATTTACTATTTTTGGTAAATGAAAGAATGCTATTTGGTAAACATTAAGAATAAGGTTTAACAGAGAACTCTGAGAAGTAGTTATTTGATATTATTATTTGAAGGCATACATCTTGTAAGATGGAAGATAACTAGAAGCTTAATATTGTGGTACTAATTTTTTGGGTTGATTTATTGGAATATTTTTGAGGCCATTGATTCACCCCCCCTCTCAGTTATTCTAAAAATCAATAACACATTCATCTTTCTTATCCACATGTGAAACCAAGGCTTTCTCTTTATTCACAAAATCTTCATCTTCATCTTTAATAGAAATAAACACAATATCATCTTCACTCTTTTCATATTCATCATCAGACACACCTTTGTCAGCACCATAATAACACTTCTTTTGATATTTAGACTTGAATTTTGTAGGTTTGTATTTATTCTCTCTATCAGTACATCTCATTCAAGCAATATGACTAATCTTATTTAATACAAAAAACTTTAAAGGAAACTTTCCTTGATACTTACCAAATCCCTTAGGTAGTCTCTTTGCAATTAGGGCTTCAAGATCTTCAAGATCTCTTTCTTATTTCTCAAATTTTTCTCATTCCTTAGCATATCTACCAATCTTAGATGAACTTTCTCCAGGGTCATATATTTTTTTATCTTTACAAATAGTGGATTTAAATGCATATTCAATTTTAGGAAGTCTATTTCTAATTTCACTCATTTAAAAAGTAGATAACTTACCAATCAATATATCTCTTGTCACTGTAGTCACAGTTTTGATTTCTTCAATAGTGACAACTTTATGATTTTAAGAACGAGGAAAGGATCTCAAGATTTTATAATTAATCTAATTCTTATCCAATGTTCCACTAGTGCATCTAATTCCACAAACAAGTTTGGTGATCTTATTCACATAGGAAGTAATCTTCTCATCTTCTGTCATCCTCAATGATTCATATTTTCCTTTTAGAATTTGTAGCTTGTCTTTCTTCATAAACACGTCACCTTCATATAATGTCTCTAAATTTTTCCATACTTCATGTACAGTTTCTAATCCCAAAATGTTTTTATATTCAACATCTGATAAGGCACTCTTCAAGGCTTTTTTGCTAACATTTTACACTCAAATTCTTTCTTTTCATCAACAATCATGGTAGAAAGATAAGCATGAGGTGTGTAATCTTTCTTTGTAACAACCTAATATTCTTCACTAAGACATATCAAGTGTGTACTCATCCAGTCCTTCCATATAGTATAGCTTGTTCTATCGAATCTCAGAATATCCTTCTTAAAGGTAAACATCATGGATCTCCTCAAGCGGTTAGTCTTTCCAAGGAGGACACTATCTCTGATACCAAGTGATAGAATAAATGTAGCACACACAACTAAGAGGAGGGGGGTGAATCAATTTGACAAAAAGCTCAAGACCTTTAAATAAATTACCAGCTTAATCTCATATCTAAAAGATAAACAAGAATACAGGAACATAATAGAGTAATCAACACATAACATCAATATTTTTGACATGGAAACCCTGTTACGGGAAAAACCACAGTGGGGGATAAAACCCACAAGATGATTGTATTTTGTTAAAAGAATTATACTCTATTAGGAGTATTACAAAGGGGAATGCACATGCATGCAGAAACATTGTCTAGAGATCATAGCTCAATTACAACAAGGAAAAAAATCCCAAGGAAGGCTCACTGCCTTAAAGTAATCTATGATCTTAAATCATAAATGAAATACTGTCCAAACTCATGAACTGATAGATAAAAACTCTGACACGCCAAAATAGTTCCAATGAAGTACAACAATTCTATTCCTCAATTGCAGATTCTACACATACCTCTTCTCTCAACAAATCATACTTTCTATCTTCAATCATCCATGCTTTTGCAATTACAAATGATTACATATTTATACTCATTACATTAATTAATCTCAACTAGGTTAGCTAGGAACATAATTACAAAAAATTAAATAATTACATATCAATACTCAATGTGATCCATTGAATGTTGGCTAAGACATGGTAATGATCCATAACAACATCCTCAAACACACTCCATATCCATAAATCATTTCAAGATCCATCTCAATATGATATACCATGAAGTTTTCCAATAACAATAAGAACAACAACATGTTATATAAGGAATCTTCAATTTCGATCACATAACTCAACAGTGGTTCAGAATTGAGCTGGATCTCGACATTTTTTATCTCTCCGACCATTTTGACCTGAGTTTTATTAAGTTGCACGACCACACCATTTTCCTTTATGGGATTCAACCTAAGCTTCTTGCATATGGATAGGGGTATGACATGTTAGAGTAATAAAGTGTTTCCACTTATTAATTAAATCATCTTGATTTAATTATTAAGTCACTTATTATCTCCATTTCATTTAAGCTAAACTTTAGGCATCTAATAATTAATTCTTTTATTAATTATTATCATGCAACCTATGTTTCTTCACCCCTTTAGGGTTTTGATCACCTTTATAAGGTTTGGTCTCTTTGTACTTTCTATTTTCACTTATTGGATCATTGATTTATTCATTCAAAAATTTTGGTTGACATCTCTTTATGGGTAATTCATTATTTTAAGGATGATATTGCATTGAGGGTTTTCTCTTTTCTTTGTTCATGATGTCTCATCTTCCATAGATCTGTTGTTTCTAACCTCCATAGCCTTTGTCTTCTCTCTTTCTGTGATAGGTGTTTGCATGCAGGTGTAACATCTAAAATGGAACGTATGAAATGTAAGGTATGAAAATGTGGTGTATGTTTGAAATAGATGTGATGACATGTAACTGATTGAATTTTTGATAATGTTAAGTTGAAAGATAATGCAGGTCATTAAATTAGTTAATGGACTGTATTGTCATTGATGTCAACTTGATATTATCTACACGGTCATGTACATAATTCCAAAGACTTCAAAGAATCAAAGGAACCAAATTTATGTTTTCAGCAATACATAAAAGTCAAGTATTCAATAAGTGACAAAAAACACCAACGGAGTGCACACTGGCAGACAGAGAAAAGAAGAACAGTCACAGTGATACCCAATGATCAGAAAGAATAAGTGTTTCCAGATGAAGAAAAACTATAGGTTTCCCGAAGACCAAAGATACAGAGTTTCCCAATGAGTAAAATTCCAATGATGCCTGATGGATGGACATAACGAAGCTAACTAGAGTCCTACCCATGGATCAGTCAATTGTCACCGACAACTAACTACAATAGTGACCGACAAAACAGAGAGTTCAGAAAATGAAAAAATATCTAGTTGGTAGAGCTAAATATAGACTTAACTAGTTGTCTACTTTGTTTTATCCGACCAAAGATAAGTGATTGATTTAAAGCTGATTTATATAGTTGGAAAGAAGATATCTACGAGACAAATTGGGATTTATGCTTTAAATCTGATTGGCTAGATTTTTTATCATGCCAAGAACCAAGAATCAAGAAATAATGAATATTATGTCTATATAAGAGACAAGCTTAATTCATTTACGAATGGGATTAAGGGGAGTGAATAGAAAGAGGATGCTAAAGAGAAATTGATGAAGAAAAACTTCATGGAGTCTTGATCAAACAAGCTGAAGGAAGAGCTAAGGAAGTCTATACACACCGACGAATAGTGAGCACAACATCACAGAGTAGAAAGTATGGAGTACAAGGATTGAATTGATACATTGGTCAAAGAGGTAATGTACTTAAATAGATATGAAAATATGCAATTCAAGTTGCAATATGAACAGGTCATAGTGTTTCAATTTAACCATTGAAGCAACATGTCTCTTAACTGAGCAGGACTTAACAGTCTTCTATATATTGAGGTACATCTCAAGGAGTGCCAAAAAGGTTGACTCATGAAAGTAGCATTGGACTTGCCTGATACCTATTGACAGTCTAAGAAGGAGGATGATTCAAGGATGGTAGCAATAGATGCCCGATACTAAGTGACAACCTCTATGTATAAAATCCTCTAACAAGGTCGTACTTAATAGTGTGTTTGTAACCTTTAATAGGGTTGACTCCTAATAGGGCTCACTTCAGAAGAGTGAAAATTTGGGGTACCGGTCCTAGTGGTTTTTTACCTTAATAGGGTTTCCATGTTAAAATTCATGTGTTATGTGTGTATGATTAATTTCTTTACTATCTTGCATCTTACATAGCTAACTCTAGATTGATCGGCATACTCTACTTATTTACTGAGTTTTGGTAAATAGTTATACTTCTTATCAGTAATCAAGAAATAATAAGGATTGATAGAGAAAACTGATAGATAGTTAATCATTATTAGTATTTCATGGCATGCATCTTGTAGGGACATAATAATCTAAGATTTATTGATTGGAGGTTAAGTTTGAAGGACAAATTATTGAGGCCACTGATTCACCCCC